>LOJH01043228.1:430-13304 GCA_001685095.1 Ellobius talpinus
TGCAGGCATACATGCAGAATACTAAAAATACTGTATGCATAATAAATAAATAAACAAACAAACAAATAAATAAATAAATAAATCTTTAAAAAAAATAGACTGAGCAGCCCATGGGTTAGGCTGTGGCTGTGACCCACACACCGGTCCAGGATGCCATCTTCACAGAGATCTGCTCATCCGGTTCTCTCACCAATACCAGCACAATGACAAGTAAAAGAGTAACGGTCACTCAAATACGGTAAAGCAGGAGAGACATAGCCAGTGGCTGTCTGCTAACGCAGTTCCAAACACAGAGGACCTTGGATGTTTGTCTGCAGGGTCCCTCGCTGACTAATAAGGCCAGCACACCTCTCAGAGCAGGGGACGGAAGAACATAGACGAGAGGGACAGGGGCACAGTGGGGCCTGCTGTACTCACGGCAATTGGCCTCGTCTGTGTGGTCCTCACAATCGAAGTCACCATCGCAGCGCCACAACTTGAGAGCGCAGTGTCCATTTCCGCAGGGGAACTCATTAGGTTCGCAGGGTGGAGGGGGCCCTGTGTGGACCAGGCAGGGAGTGACGGCAGTCCTTTGTGGACCAGAGCCCAGTCCCCACGCTCCCACCCTACATGGTCCTCACCACAGTCCAGTTCATCACTGCCATCCTTGCAGTCTTCCTGACCATCACAAAGGTAATCTTTGGGGATGCAGTGCCCGCTGTGGCATGTGGCCTCCTGGGGTCCACAAGCTGTGGGCACAGCAATGCTGGGAAACAGAAACGGAGGCCTATGCGTGACTGGCGGTGGAGGTGTTGCGGCTGCCTCTGGCCAGAGTGATAAAGGTGACACCTTCACAACAGCAGGTGGCAAGGAGCTGAGGTCTGGGACGGCCTCCTCTGTGGACAGAATCCCTTGATGTTTAGTGACTGGGTGGCTCTCACTAGTCACCCCACAGTCCCCCATGCTCCCTGGAGTCCACCCCGTGACCAGCCTCTGCCATCACTGTTTCCCCATCTCCACCCTCTCCAGACCTCTCTGCCTGCACCAAACCCTTACAGCCCAGATGACCCAGAGACTCAGATGTAGCCTGAACCTGGGCAGGCCACCAGGGACCCCTTGAGGTTCCCAAGAATTCCTCACCGCAATCGAGCTCATCAGACATGTCCCTGCAGTCAGGTCGCTGGTCACAGCGATACTCCAGAGCCACACACTCGTTATAACTGTGGCAAGCAAACTCCGTCTCGGTGCAGACCCTTGGGAACCAGGGCACTGTTGGTGGGGGAGGAGGCAGGAGGGAAGTCAGGCAGCAGGCTGAGGCAGCTAGTGTTGTGACAGACAGCACAGGTGAGGCATGGCTGTAAGTGGCTCTGGTGCCAAGTCAGGCCACTGTGGCAGACAGCAAGAGCAAGAAGCACTTGGTGGGCACACACATGGCACATGTGGAACACATGGCAGAACCCCTTACATGGACCTTCACACAGGTGACACACCACACGCATGCAGACACCATGCCATACGCGTGCAGGCTACAGCCTGGCCCAGTGAGGGCAATGAGACAGTGGGAGGAGGCAGGCATGTGGCCTTTGTCCTCCTTTTCTCCCTCCATCTGTTAGGTTCTCTAGGAACCCCTGGACCTCGGTCAGGCTCATACTCTCACCTGGTGTCACTGTGACCCCCACAGCAGCTGGGGGTGGCGGGGGGGTCTGTGCTGGAAAGGAAGCTATAGTCAGCAACTATCCCACCTGGGACCTGGAAACCGAGGCCCGAGCAGAGCCTGCCGCTGCCCCCTCCCGTCCCGAGAACTCACTGAGGTGAGAATGATAGCTAGGCCTCCGGCAAACTTAGGCCTGGGTCTGAAAACCCAGCAGAGCAAGTTTGATTTTGGGGTGCACTGATAGAGGTTTTACATGCAGAACGAGGGAGATGATAGCATACTATTGGTTTTTCCCTTAGACGACACCATTGTGGGGCTGGAGTTTGTCCCATCTAGAGCTTTACTGAGTCAGAGGCACATACCATGACAAGTGAGAGCCCGCTCAGTAAGGATGCCGCGTTGGAGAAGGGGCGAGTAACACAGCCTATGAGGAATGAACCAGAACTGGCCCAGGAAAGACTCAGTGGGTCAGACAGGACAGCAGGCAGAGTGACAGGAAACATGGGCTGACCCTGAGCATCCAGGCCTAGCTTCTACATCTAAGACTGTGACTTCCCTGTCCTCTCTGGACTGGTTTATATTTCATTTCCCATCTGTCATGGGTTCTGGAGAGAGCAGCACACACACGGGATCTGGTTTGCACCCCCATTCGTGTGGATGATGACCACTTTTCCTTTCTGAACCTCAGTTCCCTCATCTTGAAAACAGGAGGAATACTTCGTGGAACTTGGGAGGCCTGAGTGGATGCTAGGTATCAGGGCCCTGTGAACAGGGCCTACACTCACTTGGTGGTTGAGAATGATGGGTTTTAGGTACAAAAAAAAAGGTGGGTGTGTGTGAGAGAGTGTGAGTGTTTGCACGTATAGATGCATATCATAAAGATGCATATACATATATGTGATATACCTGAGACTGACAGTCTTCCTTGGTTGATCACCATCTTTTATACTACGGCAGGGTCTCTCTCTTGAATCAGAGCTTGCTGTTCTGTAGTCTAAGCTAGCTAGCTAGTTTGCTCTGGGGATCCCGACTCTGCCTTCTGACAGCTGGAATTATATAGGTGGGCTGCCACATCTTTGGGGTCACATGGGTGCTAAGGTAATACTTCTTTACATGCTGAATCACCTCCCCAGCCCTACAACTGCTGGTTTTGCTGAATGCCAATGTCTTTTGACTGGGAAGTGCTGAATGAAGGGGGAGTTTTAGCTACTGTCAATATAAGAAGGTCTGTGAGGATACAGCTTCATGGGTCCTGTTGGAGGGAGCAGTTTGGCTCTAACCAAGCAGAAAGACAGGCAAGCTCGGGCTCTGGATGGAGTGAGTATCCTGTGAGATATGCTAGTCTTAGTCAAGAAGACCCAAGGTAGAGACACCAGAAGGGGCCAGAGTCTGAGAAACTGGAGGAGGGACCCCAGTTTGGAGGACAGGCTCACCTCTGCCCAGGTGTCGGAACTTGAATCCCCAGGGAGAGGTGATGTAGGGGCCAATGGAGCCGCTGGAGACCACTTTATACAGGACCTCCTGAATCTGAGGCCCATCCGATTTCTTTTCGGAGCCCACATCAAGCTCAACAAAGACCCAGCCATCCAGCTCCCTAAAGAGAAAGAGGTCTATGATATCCATACCTCTGTCAAGCTCCTGCCATGGCCAGTCCTGTACCTGGGCAGCCTGCACCTAGGGTAGGGCCATTTCTTGTGCACGATACCCCATCTATGCTCTCTGAATTCCCATCAAGAATGACCCATCCCTGCTGGGTGGTGGTGACATACAACCTTAATCCCAGCATTTGGGAGACAGAGGCAGGCAGGTCTCTATGAATTTGAGGCCAGCCTGGCCTACAGAAAGAGTTCCAGGGCAGCCAGGGCTACGCACAGAAACACTGTCTCAGAAAAACCAAAAACGGTTCATTCCTTCAGACCCTCCCTGCCCTACTCTTGGTAGCCAAGCCGCTTCTCATCCCTGGCCCCTCCTGGTTGCTCCCACCCCTTCCATCTCCAGGAACCCATCTCACTTGATGAACACCACGCTGACAATCTGGTTTCCCGGGATCTTCAAATACTCTGACTCCAGCTGTGGAGATATGCCACCATCAAATGCCTCCCACATACTCTAGTACTGCCCTGCCACCCCCAGGGCGCCCCCAACCCCAGGTACTCTCTCCCTCGTACCTTATTCACCACGGCCTCCGACACCTCTCGGAATGTTTTGGCGCTTGCATTCTCCAACTGGGGGCTGTACTCAATGGACTGAGTAAAATTTACCAGAGCCCGGAAATAGACTGTGGAAGAGAAAGTGGAACGTCATGGTGAAGGGCCCAGTTTGATGGGTGGGAGCCCAGACGGCAGACTGAAAATAAGGGATTGGACTCCCACACAGGCTGACACCTGTGTTTCCACAGAAAGGCCCAGCACTGCCTGTGACAGCATAGCCTGCAGCAACCTGAAAGGCCTGGCCAGGACTCAGAGGAGGCTGGACAGGAAGGGGCAGTTTTCAGGGTATGGCTAGCACGAGGATCACCCCGTCATCGTGATGTTTTCCCAGTCGGTTCCTATTCATCCTTCTGGACTGAGCTCAGCCACCATACTATCTAAGAAGACCATCAGGGCTGCCCTGGCTGGTGTGGGGCCCCCAATCTGGGCTCTCACAGCACCTCGACTTTCCAGACTGGGAACCTTCCTTCCCTTGTCACCTCAACTGTGCTGGGTACACCTGGGCCACACAGCACCACAGGAATTCTCAGGTCCTGAGTCGGCTACTTCAGATACTGACCCACCTCAGGAAGTCTCATTCCTTCTTCATAATACGTGGGGATGAGAGAGTCAACCACCTTTATATCCCAGGGCTGCTGCCTGGGGTAAAGGATGCTTAGCTTCCCACACTGTTCCTGTGTGCAGAGCTGGCACTTTGAAAGAAGAAGCATGGTCACCTGTCAGCCTGCCCCACCAAACCAGGAGCTTCATGAGGAAATGAGGACCCTACCCATTCATGTCCCAAGGGACTATCTGTGAGTCATGGCCAAATAAATGCATGCCATTCTGACATGACTATAACATAAAACTATTGTTCCCATCAGCACCAGATGTATACGACACAGTTTATAGCCACTGATAAGCAGTCGGCTAGGGTTTGGATCTCAAGTCTCCCTCGATGCAGGGTTTCTCTGTGTGGCTCTGGATGTCCTGGAACTCACTCTGTAGACCAGGCTGGCCTCTAACTCAAGTGCTGGGATTAAAGGCGAGTGCCACCACCACCCAGCTAGTTGTAGACCCTGCAGCCATCTCCCCAGCCTCTGCTTGTTGCTGTTGCTGTAGGGGGTGGAACCTAAGGGGTGGAAGTCAGGTCACTGAGGGCCTGGCCTTGAAAGGGATATTGAGACTCAGCCCTTCTATGTTTCCCTCCCTCCCTCTCTCTGCTACCCAGACACTATTAGGTGAGCCAGACTCCTCTAAACACTGCCACCATGGTACACTGTGCCAGCACAGGCCCAGAACAGCAGGGTTAAGTGGTCAAGGTCTAAAATCCCTGAAACTGTGAATCTAAATTTTTCTTCCTTAAAAGTCAATTATCTCTGGTCTTTTGTCACAGAGAAAGATGGATGAGTAGCACAATGTTCTTAAGTTAGAAATGTGGGTTCAACTCTCTATTAGCAAATGAGTCAGACATTTGTATGTATACATACAAGCACACCCACATGCACACACACATACATATACATAGAGCCTGACACAAAAAATGACCAAACCAAGCTATGCCACATACCTACATTACACAAGAGAATGGTGTGTGAACATACATGAACACACTCTCCCATGTTCTCAAATATTTCTTTGTGTGTGTGCACACATGTGAGTGTGTGTGTGAGAGAGATGTACAAGTGCATGCAGGTGCATGTGCCCATGAGCCCAGGAAGGCCAGAGGAAGACATGGAGTGTCTTGTTCTATCATTCTGGTCTTTTCCCTTGAAACAGGGTCATGGTGTCTCACTGAACCTGAGGCTCGGTTGGCAGACAGCAAGCCCCTGTCATTCTGCCTCTGTTCTGATCAGAGCTGGGGTTACAGGGCTGACCAAGGATGCTGAGGATTTGAACTCAGGGGCTCACGCTTAGGCAAAAAGTATTCTTTTTGTCCTTTTTTTTTGGTTGTTTGTTTTTGAGACAGTCTCTCTCTACATAGCCCTGGATGTCCTAGAACTCACTATGTAGACCAAACTGCTCTTGAACTCACAGAGCTCCACCTGCCTCTACCTCCCAGGTGGTAGGATTAAAAGCATGTGCCACCTTGCCTGGCCCAGCAATGCTCTTATTCAATAAAGCCTTTTCTGCAGCTTGTTTGCTATTGTTGTTGTTTGAGACAGGGTCAGGGTCTCAAATTAACTTTTTTTGGGGGGGGGATAGGATCTTGTGTCACCCAAACTAAGATCAAATATAATATGTAGCCTAGGGTGACCTCAAATTTCTGGTGTTCCTGAATCCTGGGATCAAAGGCGTGTGGCACCATGACCAGCATCCCAATAATTCCTTAAGTCCCTATTATGTACATACAGAATACTTTTGTGTACTCGTGAGTTTAACACGGGTTATAAATATCAGATTAGTAAGAATCACCAAGTAGTCTGAAGTGTGTGCACAGTGCTCAGAACACTCCCCGGCACAGAGTGGGTACGTGATACCTACTGTCACTGCACGGAGGTAGGGCAGCTCACCAGTTAACAGCCTCACTGTTGGAGCAGAATGGCGACTGATGGCCTGTGACGTTTCTGAGATTTATTGTTGCATCTATAACCCGAGGCCAACAGTGCCCACCCCAAAGGCTACTGGTTCCTGGAGCGCAACAAGGGAGCAGGGTTGACAGTGACTTTTAGCTCAGATCTTCAGGACAAGCCCTAGGACCAGCCCTAGACCGGAAGAGCATCTGAGTCACAAGCAGAGTGGAAGGTCTACTGTGTGCCAGGTGATGTTCTAGGACAGGGGGACAGCGATGGACTCAAACAATAGAACTTCCCATCCCCAGGGAACACAGCTTCTAGTTTAGGGAGTAAGAAAATAAATCAAACGGGTAAAAATGTGTGGACTATTGGGAATGGGGGCTGGGGAGAGTACATTTTTCCATGGGGTTCAAGGAAGCAGTCTCCCTGAAGGAAAGGGGTGAAGCATTTGCAGTATCTGGGAAGTACACTGTACACAGAAGAACTGACAAGCGCAAAGGCCCTGAGGCTGAAGTGAGTACGTGTGACATCTGGTCAGGATGTATGTGACATTGTGGGAGGGGCCTTCTCCCACTTAACTCTCTATCCTTCAGGCCTAGAGGTGTGCAGACCCCAAGCCAGGATGCTCTCCCTCTACAGTTCAAAATAAGAGGGTCCTTGGGGTACCGGGCCAGGTACTGGAGTGGATCCTACACTGTGAGGGGATACCATGTCTGCTCTGAACCACAGCCAGTGGTGGGGCTCGGCTCCTGGGTGCTGAGTAGGTGGAGCTTGTGGGTGGAGCGTGGGGCTGTGAGATCCACCACAGAGGCCTCTTGTGTGCAGGCACAGAGGCCCATTGAGAGCCCCCACCCTGGCCTCTGGCCTCAACCCACGGCCAAATTCGGGTGAGGAGGCCAGGCCTCTGCCCAGGAATGTGCCCACTCCCGAAGTGTTAGAATGCCACAAAGCCCCTTTCTACCAGGGCCTGGGAAGGGCTGGAGTCCTCCAGCCTGACCCCTTTCTGTGTCCCAAAGCAGAGGCGAGCCAGGGTGAGCACCCTGGGTGGGTCATTAGCCTGAGCTGAGATCCCACCCAAAGCCGAGGGACTGAGATTGCTGGACCTGTGAGGCTGCCTGTGAGAGGGGATGCTCTGGACATCTGCCCTGACCAGGCCTCCCCAACCTGGCCTCTGACCCTGTATTCACTGAAATGGGAGGCTGGAGCAGAGGAAGATTAAGCTGCAGATTCCCGGTGTGAGTGGGAGGCACAAACCCCAACCCCTATTGGGCCACCTCAGCTCCAAACACCCATTCCTGCTCAGCAAAGTCCTCATCACAACTGGGCTGTATCTCTAGTGTGGGATGCCTTGGGTAGACAGCATACCAGCCTATGCAGAGGGTGAGACAAGCTGCTTCCAACTCTAGAGCCTGGCTGCATCCTGGCCAGCACCCCTAGAGGAAGAACAGCAGGGTCCCAGCACCATGTTCCAATCTGGAGCCCTGGTGGGAAGGCACAGGTACTTGCCCGGCCTTGACTCTTCTTCAGAGGGGCGCCTCTGGCTTCCTATGTGACTCTTGGCCAAGGTGGGCTGGGCAGAGGAACACAGGGAGAAAAAAAAAGACTGAATGTCAAGGGTGAGCTGGGAGGGAGGTCTGTGGAACAATGACAGGCAGACATGGCAAAGGAGACAGAGAGCCAGAGACATTGGGGGAGGGATATACAGAAAGCAGAGTGGGGAGATGGCAGAGGAGCCTCTAGACAATGACAAGGATGGGGAGGAGAGAGGGAAGGCACAGTGGTAGAGGTGGAGCTAGGCAGCCAAGGAGAAAGTGGACAGACGTTTCCACAGAGATGGAGAAATAGGCAGTGGCCAAACCAGGACCCCAGATGGAGAGCGGGGGAGGCTAACAGGCATGTTAGCAGCTGGAATGGAAAAGAAGAAAGAGAGGCAGATCCAGGGGTGAAGGGTGCGGTCCAGATGAAGTTGGGAGGAGCTAGAGAGACAGTCCTTCCTGTCTGCAAGAAACACCTCAGGGGCTGGGCTCTAGTGTCAAGTCAAGGAGGACAATCCAAGCAAGGCCTTACAGAGTCAGCGCAGCCTTCCTTGCCTGCACAGGAAGGGCACAGGTCCTGAACAAGCTAATGTGATACACACTAAGACCTTGGGCATCAGGATGCACATCTGTGCCTCCCAGGCTGGGACTAAGTCTAGCTGGCTGGCCAAGCCTCAAGAGCAGTCAGCTGTGCAGCATTAGGACTGGAGAGCTCAGGCCCTGCCACCTCCCACAGAGGAAAGACAAGTCCCTGGGCTTGGACTCTCCCAGTAGCTACCCGGTTTCCTGGCTTCCCCCACCTCTGATCTTGCCGGCCCTCACTTCAGCATCTCAGAGGAGAAGTGGCCGCCAAGGAGCACGAAAAAGAAATATAGTGCAGAAGGCATCCCCCAGGCAGGCCCTGGGTGCTCTAGAAGGAACTAGAGCAGTGATTCTCAACCTTCCTAATGTTGTGACCCTTTAATACAGTTCTTCATGCGATGTTGACTCCCCCAACCATAAAATTATTTTGTTGTTACTTCGTAACTATAATTTTGCTATTGTTATGAATCATAATATAAATATCTGACATGCAGAATATCTGGTATGCAACCCAAAGGGGTTGTGAGCCACAGGCTGGGAACCGCTGAACTAGATAAACCGAAGCCTAAACAGGAGGCAGTTCCCAGGGTACATCAGCCCACCCTGGGATATTGCTCATGTCCATAACACCACCTGACTTCTGTCCCTAGCCAGGTGCCAGGCATCCTGTGGCCCTGCAAGGACCTATGGGTAGGAAAACTTCAGGCAGCAGTCATGTTCAGATGCCATGAGGTCATAGTTGGCCAGGTATCCAGGAGCCAGTCTTGCATGCAGTGGCCCAGGTAAGATGCCACCCTCAGACATGTGGATGTAGCGGCTTCTCCTGCTCTACCAGCTATGGGAAAATGACCTCAGTCCTGGATATATCTAACCACTTTGAACACCGAGAGGCAGGCTGGCTTAAGCCCCAATCAGAACTGAGCTTCTGGTGGTCACTGTCCTGAATTTTGTGCTGGTGACATAGGAAACTAGCCAAACTTGGCCATTCCCAACCTTGTAGGTGCTCGCCCATCAACTCAACGACTGCCATTCAACAGAAAAGGGACCATCCCCACAGGATCATCTCTCAGGACCCTTCGGTCTTTAGCCAAGAGATAGGGCCTTTGCAACCAATAGGCCTGCTCTGGAGCTCCACTCAGCAACTTACCCCACTTACCCATCTCGAACCCGCTGCCCATGTCTCCACTGCCCAGGTCATCTGCACACAAAAGGGAGACTTGGTTCAGGATCAAATACTCACTGAGCACCAGCATGGTATAGGGCATTACTGTAGACTCCTGGCCCAGCGGTAAAGGGTCTTTCCAACCCAGAATAGCTACCCTACTCCCACCCCATGCCTAGTTAGTTTGGAGGCTCCAGCATAGGGTGTGGACCGAGGCCCCAAATTCCAGGGACCATCTATCTGATGGGTGGGACAGAGGAGCCTGACCTCCAAGTAGGGACAAGGAGGACATAAGGTGGAGAGAGGGCAAGTGTCCCCTACTGTGCACTGTCAGCTATCTTCCCCATCAGTCCTGATGGCTCCAGGTGGCAGAGAAGAGTGGTGGCCAGCCTAGGGTCATGGAGATTGCAAGTAGAGGATACTAGAATCATGAGACCAGGGTTCAGGACATACATATCCATATCCTTTTTGTTTGTTGCTTTAAAAAATGTACACTTATTTGTTTATTTAGTGTGTGTATGTGTTTGTGACCACACATGAGTTACAATGAGTATGTGGAGGCTCTAGTTGGCTCCTTCCTTCCTTCTGAGGTTCTGGAGATTGAACTGATGTCATGAGATTTGGTGGCAAGGACCTTTACCCAGTGAACCATATCACCAGCCCTTGTTTGTGTGTGTGTGTGTGTGCGTGTGTGTGTTTAAGACAAGGTCTTATTTATGTCAGACTGGCCTCGAACTCATGTATACAGGGGCTAGCCTTGAGCTCCCAAGTTTAGAAATTAAATTAGATATGTACCACCACACTCAATTTATAGTCCATCTTTTAAGGTCCCACCTGGGGTGACTCTCATGGGACTTTCAGAAGCTCTGGCAGAAGGAGCGGTCCTCCCTCCAGGGAGACCCCGGCTTACCTCCTGATGCATCATCAGCCAGCAGGTCCTCATCGTCAGAGAGGTATGGGTGGGTCCAGCCAGCATGGCCAGCTGTGACAGTCTCTGTGTCCTCAGGAAGGGAAAGGCCATCATAGGCCCTCAGGCCGTGTGTCACCTATGGGAGATGACAGTCCGTGAGTCACCCTCTCCAGTTAACTGTCAAACCCCAAGGCCCTTCTCCTTGCTTCAGAGGGAACCCAACAATCCATCCCAAAGCCCCACAGGGTTGTTAGACTCACTGTGTAGCTAAGACAGCCAGGAGGAGCCTGAACCACTCTTTGGGACTCAGTTTCCCCAAATCCCACCAATCTCTGGCCTCCAAAGCCAGAGCCCATTGCACAGATTCTCAAGGACTTGTCAGATAAAGCAGATAGCAAAAGGAAGGTCACATGGTAAAAAGTGACCTTCTTTTTCTTTGGAGAACATTAGGGACACCCAGAACAAGAGTGGGCAAGGGGACAGACACAGGTAGGTATGGGGTAACCTGGGTCAGCAGAGACAAGAGACATAAGCAGGTAGAAAAGTGTGGCCACTTTAAGTGTTTTGGAGGGGACAGAGGCAGAAGTGAGGGGACTGATCTATAACAGTTCATCCTCAGGCCTTGGCCTTCCCTACCAGGTCTAGTGTCCAAGCCTGGCTGCAGGCAGCACATTCCACTGCTCAGAACACGGAGCATCCTGCAGTTAGTCTGAAAGGAGGTGAGACAGACAGCAACACCCCATGACCTCAGGGTAATGCTAAACTCATCTGGATCTGAGGCATCTGTCCTAGGAAAGCTGGAGGTGTGTGTGCGTGTGTGTGTGTGTGTGTGTGTGTGCGCGTGCATGCATGTGTGTGCATGTGTATGTGCTTGTGTGTGTGTGTGTGTGTGTGTGTAGCAAGAAGGAAGCCCCCGTATCCATTACCCAGACTTTTCCAAGAAATGGCAATGAACAGTGAATGCCTGCATCCACTGGGACAATATCAAGATGTTTCAAGATGTTTTCAAAGGCGTTGTCCAGGTAACGGAGGGGAAAACCACCCACCCAGGGAGCCCAAAGGCTGAGAGGCCGCAGGCACAGGAATACAGTATTCAGTGTCCCCAGAACAGTCCAGAATCCCTGGTGAAAGGGCCTCAGGCACTACCGGGGCTCAGCAGTGTCTGAGTAGCCTGGACTGGACAGAAAGAACTCAGTTCCCTGTGAAAACCAAATAGCTACACCAGGTAGCAAGGCCTAAGCTAAGCCAAAACTGCAATTGCATACTGTCCACATTCCCCATGTCTGATGCTACAGGGCCCTCTGCCACATTGTCCTTCCTCCCCTGTTTTTTGGACCAAATTTTATTACCCTCTACATCTATCTCTCTTAGCCATCATCCCTCTAAGTGCCCAGTAACAAAAAATCATGGTTAGCCTGGTGTAGTGGCTCACACCTATAATCTCAATTTAGCAGGTAAGGGCAGGAGAATCAGGAGTTCAAGGTCAACCTTGACTGCACAGCAAGGTAGAAGTCAGGCTGAGTTACCTAGGACCTTGTCTACACATACACACACACACACACACACACACACACACACACACACGATGGCTGTGCCTGGCAATTAGAATGACCTTCAGTTCCTGTGCAGTGACAGGCCCAGTAGATAGCGAAAGACCCGGGGATCATGTGTCCACTTATGGGGACCTGAGGTAGGAAAGGGTGCCCCGCTAGCAACGAAAGGACAGATCAGCAATTTCCCTGGGCTATAGACTAGACAAGTGGGTCGGAAGGAACTCAAAACATTTTGGGGAGATGGTTCCGGTGTATGTGTCAGGCTCACATGTATTAATGACCTGTATGCTTTGAAGCAAGCCCATTTTACCCTGAGTCACCTGGGCTTCACAAGAAAGACAAAAAAGAAGGTTCTAGAGAGATATCCAGACTCCTTGTCTTTCACGGCCACCTCTGCCCTGGCTGGGTCCTGGGTCCTGGTAGGCTCACACTGCGGTCATCCGTACCACTAAACAGAAGCAACCCGAAGACAGAGCAGTGACTGGCTTAGGTCCACTTTCTCAGCAAATACAAGCAATCCTTTCTCAGCAAACACATGAGTTTAAGAGATCACAGCTGTGACCCAACCCACCGACCTATGTGTATCTCCTGCCCCCAACCCCATCCCCGGGCTGGGTGTTATGGTTTTTGTCTCTTTAAGAGGCAAGCCACGCCCACTCCCGGCGACCCTGCCCTCCTCCCCGCCATCCCTGCCCTCCTCCCCGCCATCTTGGATTTCTGTCTGTTCTTTCTCTTGGCACGCGTGTGTCTCTCTTGGGGCCCCTCCCTGTCTCTCTCCTCTTCTTCTCTCTTCC
>LOJH01043229.1:0-14262 GCA_001685095.1 Ellobius talpinus
AGGTAGGTTGTTTCCTAATTTTCTGAGAAATCGCCATACAGATATTCAAAGCAGTTGTACCAGTTTGCACTCCCACCAGCCAAGGAGGAGTGTTTTTTTTTACCCCACATCCTCTCCAGCATAACCTGTCATCAGATTTTTTTTATATAATGTATCAGTCAACCCAAATTAACCAAGTACCAATTGCTTAGCTCTAGAAACACATACATGCAGACATCATTTAACAGACTCAGTGGGTTTTATTTATATGTTTATTCATTTATATGTATATGTAACAACAATAGTTAAAAAGGAATTAATGAATTTGGGAGGGAGGGGTGAGGACAGACATGGGAGAAATATGAGAGGAGGAAAGAAATGATGTGATTATATTTTAATTAAGTAAAAAATAATGTAACCACTACCAAAAAATAGATAAAAGCTCTCTGAATTTCCAAAGCATACTTTGAGATAGTTTAGAAAGAATCTGGAAAAAAAGACATAATATATTTTCTTTCTCTCCTTTCCACATGTTGTATTGGAACAACATATACATTTTACACACACACACACGACTAGGATCTACATATGAGGGAGAACATGCCTTTTTTTCTTTCTGACATTGGGTGACCTCACTTACTATTATACATTCTAAATCCATCCAGCACATTTGCACATATAATCTTTTTACTTCTGTACATGCCTCACAGGTCTGCCATCTGTCTTCTTCCAGCTTAGTTATTTAAAATAGTCAGGATTGTCTAGAGGAACAGAATTGATAGAATGAATTCATATTAAAGGTTATTTATCAGATTGGCTTATATGGTATTGTCTGGGCAGTGCAACAATACACATTAGACATGCTGAGAACCTGATAGTTGTTCAGTTCACAAGGCTAGGCGCCTCAGCAGTCCTAATCTGGTGCTACAGGCCTAGAGGATTCCTTGAGACCTTGAGAGCCACTGGTCTTCAGCCTGTGTTAAGCTTAGGGAATCTGGGTTTTGATATGCAAAGGAATGCAGAAATAAACTTTCCAGTGAGATTAAAAGCAGACAAGCAAGAGAAAACCTTTATTTGATCTTTTATCTGAGATGCTACCTACATTTAGAGTAGGTCATCCAACTTCGTGATCAAGGCGTTTCCAGTGGCATGCCTTCTATTGATTTCAGATCCATTCACGTTGACAATCAAGATTTACCAGCACCTTAAATAGTGTTGGTCATTTACATAAATGGCCAGTACAACATCCCTTACCAATGACAGATTTCTTTCCCCATTCCCACAAACCGACTACAAGCGTATGTTGGGCACAGCTGATATTTGAATGGTCTCATCTCTGTTATCTTAAATTCAGAGGTACACTTTTTTACAACACTTGTAGTCTATCCGATTTCTTACCTTCAGTCACACTGGTCTTGTCCCTTTGCCTCATGTCACTTCTCTAGTTCCTTGTTCCTGCCTCCACTCATAATGCCATTTTAAGCTGTCCTTACCTTCCTGCCTATGAGAGGCCCTGTGTCCAACCATGCCACTAATTGTTACTCCAATGTTCTTCAGCCATACACTCTATGACTTTTCCTATGTTCAATGTGGCAGTATCCACCCCGTAATCCTAGCGTCTCTGTGATGATAATTACAAAAGGAAGGCATGAAAATTCCCAATCTGCTTCCTGCCACCTCTGCTTCAGTCAGCAATTATTACATTCATCCTTGTTGACACTCTGTCATATTCACTACAATGGATGTTTCAGATAGTTCTGTGTAGAAACTCTGGATCCTAAAATTCCATAAGCTCAGCAGATGATCTTGCTTATACTTTGTGAAAAGATGAGAGCTATTCATCAGAGAATATCAGATGCTTCTTGTTTCTTATACATTTTTTATGCTTTTTATTATATTCTCCTCACCTCACCTAGTCAGAATTTCTTTGTACTTTTACTTTCTTGTCATTTCTCTCTTATTTCTGCTAAAGAAGTATTCCTATTCTTTTAAAAGCCAGGTATTCTGTGTGAATTGTTAATTTTTCTCTTCTTTCCTGAACTGGGACTACATACTCCATCAATTTCAGCTCATTTACTATTACCATCAGTCTCTTTTTCTTCATTACTTTCTATTCACGAGATCTCTAAAGCCAAATAAAAATCCCTCCATCATTCACAGCTACTGTCTTATCTCATTGCTTCTTTTTTGTCGCCACATTCTGAAAATAGCTATCAAAGTATCTGTCATTATTTCCTTAAAACACTCATTCAATTACTCTATAATCTGATTTTTTTCGCTCAAAAACTCAGAGAGAGCACAATATTTATTGAGATACCTCCATTATTTTGTGCCTGGGTATTAGTTGAGTTCTATAGTGAAACAAACCAAAAGAGAATATGTGACTGAGGAACTATACTTTAATTAAATGGCATTAAATAAATATTGAATGAAGGGAGGTGGAGTATGTAGAATATGCTCCCTTTTGGTCCAGACCATAGAGGCACATTTAAACAGATTGTTCAGGAGGGAGGGGCTGGTGAGTTCTGTGAGGAAGGTAAGAAATTTGTATGAAGTTGCGGAAGTGGCTGGGACAGTAGCTGGAACATGTCAGCAAGAGGCAAAGTTCAGGGCTGAAGGGAACGAAAGTTATTTATCTCAATGGTGACATTAGTAGCAGAAAGAGGAGTAGAGTGGAGTAAGGGTGATAAGAGGCTAAGAAGATCTTGGCTTTCTAGATTTGAAAAGGAAGATAAAGCCCTAACTCATTTGTTGAATGAATACAGGGGGAAGAAACAAACTTAGATAGATTTGAAATCACATAGTTTTGTTTGGGTTATGTTTTATTAGCAATAATTATTATATATAGTAGCCATAATTAACAATTATTGAGTGCTGACTATGTGATATAGGCTCTGTGATGAGCATGTGTATTAGGATTCTTTAGAGTAACAGAACTTCTATAATGAATCTATATACATACATAAAGGGGATTTATTAGAATGACTTACAGGCTGTGGTCCAGCTAATTCAACAATGGCTGGCTATGAATAGAAAGTCTAAGAATCCGGTAATTGCTCATTCCACAAGTCTGGATGTCTCAGGTGGTCTTCAGTATATGCTGGAATCCCAAACAAGTAGATTCTAATGCCACTGAAAGAATAGCTTTCTAGTGAGGCAAGAGCAAGCAGGGAAAGAGCAAAAGCTTTCTTCCTCCGTGTTTTATATAGGTTTCCAACAGAAAACATGGTTCACATTAGAGGTGAGCTTTCCCAGCTCAAAAGATCCAAATAAAAGTTTTTCTTTTTTTGCAGCAAAGACCCAGATTAGAAGTAGATCTTCTCATTTCAAATTAAGCAAAAATCCCTCATAGGTGTGCCCTCCATTTTTGGTTTCTCGTTAGTTCCAGATGTAATCAAGTTGACAGCCAAGAATAGCCATCATAACATGTTATGCTCAGTATTTCATCTAATTTTTATAGGTAGGCTGCTGCTATCATTCATGTTTTACAGGTGAAGAAGCAAAGAATTAAAGGAGAGGCTAAGAACTGAGAAGGGTTTGTCTGATTGGAAGCAAGAGGAATTTGGTGACTTCAGGAGAACAATCAAAGTCAGGCTATAGATGAAAGAAAGAGCTGGTAGTGAAGAGTAGAGCTGCTACATATAGACCATTGAGAAGACTTTGCTTATTTGATTAATATGACAAATTTTCATGTTGTTTAAATGTGTGGAGGAGAATAAGACAACAAAATGCAAGAGGTTAAGGGTGAACAGTGAATGCTGCACTCCACATTAAGGCTTGTCTTGTGTTAGAATTACCCTTTTTCTTCTGTAATATGCAAGATAGGTATAACCATAGAAAAGTATGTGACAAGGGATCCAAGAAATTGAGAGAATTTATACCCTTTAGTTTTTCTTCTTCGGGTCCAGGAAATAAAGTATCTATTATGAAATGTATTGAGAGAGAAATTTGGGGTTCTTTGAGCTCCAGTCCTTCAAATGTCAGTTTCGGAACATCGGTGTTTTCCAAGAAGCTGAGGAAGAGCCCAGCTATCTGATCATTTCAGATGTGTCATTTCCCAATCTCTGAAGAACACAGGGTCTATAAGCTTTGAGAACAGAACATCGACATTACCTGTCTATCTTCTCCAAATGGGGGAAAAATGATGCTTACTTTGTTTAACCAGAAACCACTTTGGATTTCTTCAGAAGGAATTTTTAGGACATCAGGGGCAGAGAGACGGGGGGGCACATGGGAATGAGCAAAATATCAAGATTTTGAGATTCTCTATCAAAAATAGAGATTCTTCCTTTGAACTGCTTATGACACTGTGCAGATTAATTTTGCTGGTCCTGATTTCAGGGCCTTCACTTGCCCAACTTGTACAGATGCACAGTGACTCTCATTTCACTGCAGGTGGATTGGATTGGACAACCCTTTCTGCATGGTAAAATCCATAATCTCCATGATATCCCTCATTGCTAAATGCCTTCCATCTGCAGCCTAAAGACTGCTTATTCCTTAAATCTCTGATAACATTCCCATTTACTCAGAAGCCTTTGTGTAGTAATCACTTACAGCTGCTTGGAACCTTAATGCAGTGGTTCTCAACCCTCACTCATCGTTACAACTACCCAGGCAACTTCGAAAAATGTTGCCTTCAAGACTTAACTCTACAAGTCCTCATTAAGTTAGTATGCAGTGTGGCTTGGGCTTTCAGGAAGAGCTTCTTCTAAAGGCCCAGTCAATATTGGAAACTCCTATCTCATAGGCTCTCTGAGAAATAGAAGATGAAGTAAACAGGACAAATCAGCTTAGCAGCCAGGCTTGTTCATTAGTCCCTTTTGTGACTTCTGCCAACCATGTCTAAAAATTATCGTACATTAGTTGTACAGAATACTGGTCATCATGACATTTTCATTACATGCATTCAATGGCTATTGTAAATGGAGATGGAGCTTTTCTTTTGTCCTGGCTGCCCAGTTGCAAAATAATCACACAAAGCTAATAACAATTGCAGAATGTTCGGCCTATAGCTCAGGTTTATTAGCTCTTATAACTTAAACGAACTCATTTCTATTAATCTACATTTTGCCACTGGCTTTGTGGCTTTACCTGTTTTCTAACATGTCTTGCTTCCCCGTGGTTGGTTCATCTCTCCCTCTACACCACCTCTCTTCCTCTCTGCATTCTCAGTTTTGTTTTCCCACCTGGCCCTATCCTGCCTTCTTATAGGCCAAAGCAGCTTCTTCACTAACCAATGAGAGGAATATACATTCACAGTGCACAGAAGGAGTATCCCATGGCAGGCGATCACTTTGGTGCCTCTCTTTCTTTGTTTATCTGATGTGATCAGTAGTGATGTGTCTTTGCCCTGCCAGGCCATCCTCTATCTGCCTGTTTAATCGGCTGTAAATTTTAGATCCATATCATGTCCACTGCCTCCTCTTTTCTTAGCTGCAGGTAAATTGTGAGGACTTTTTCAGATTCCATATTTACCTCCATCTGTAATCTTGATTCCATTTATAGTTTTCTGACATGGCTATATAAGAAGGGCCCTCTCCTTTTGCTTGTACTTAGCAGCTCTCAAACCTTGGGACTTCCAGCTCCATGTGCTTCTTTTACTGCCTTAGTGTGTATATTCTTTAGATCTTTGTATCTTACTTTTTCTGAAACTGTGCACCCAAAGAGTCTCCTATGGTCGCTGCAAATATCATTTCATTGTCACTATAAGCTGCTTTAAAGTTAAAGAACTCAGCCTGATGGGTAATTTTTTTCTGGTAGTTGTTTTTCCCTCTTGTGGGCTCAATGTGAAGATGCTTATGCTTAGAAGGTTAGGAAAAAAAGTTTTGAATTCATGGTAGGCAAAGTACTGGGTTCTCTGTCAGGGCACCACCATGGCCCTCACCTGATTCAAACTCATGCTGAATTACTTAAAAATAATTGCTCGATGTTTTACCTCATATTGTCAAGTGACACATTTTTCTATTAGCATATAACTTACCTTCCACAAGCAAAGGAGAGCAGACTCCTTTTAAGAAAACTGGAAGAGGTCCATGCTCTTCTATCTCAGAGAATATTTTCGGAGAAAATTGGCAAACTGGTAAAAAAAAAACATCTCCTTCCGTTTATTCCCAAATCCTCTGCCTGGTCCCTTGATGAATTCCCACTGGAGGATTTCTGACTCTTATCTTTTTGTTGGTTCTAACTGATTCAAGTTTACTCACAGTCTCAGTTCTGAAAACATATTGGGGCCTTTTCCATTTCTTTAATCTGATTCCTCCTCTACCATTTTGTATCAAGAAGGGTGTGGTGGTGGGGGATAAAATGGCCCTTAAGTTCAGTTTGTGGCTTGGATTTTTGAAAATTGAAGTCCTTAGTAATAGTTCTGGATTGAAATCATGGATAAGTCCTTAGTAGACTTAAAGTTTGGTGCTGGTAATCTCCAGGAAGTATCAAAGAGTCTAATACAACCCTTTCCCTTGCTTTTGCCCCTGTTGTACATTATTTTTTCTACGCTATCTAGTTACACATTTAAAAATTCAGGCAACTTATGAAGTCGTGTTAACCTGACCTGAACATACAGGAACATTTCCTTTGGTCTCCTGCACTCAAACAGTTTTAGTAATAGGGTATGCTGAGTTATTGTATTCATTGGGTCCATTTCCAATCTGAGCTACTTGAAGCATAGCAAGCAGCTCACTGGTTGCCATGCAATGGAAGAGGCACAGGGCAGCTACATAGCATTCGAAAGCACATTCATCAGTCATAGTCCTAGGATCAATTGTCTAGGAATCCTTCATGAATGAATGAATGTCTTTTAGTCCTGGGAAAAGTAGCACACTGCCCAGGTGACACACCTGGAAAACAAAGCACAGAACTGTGGGGTGCAGAAGGGAAAGGATGGTGTGATACTGTGAGTATAATCTGCCTTGCTGAACAGAGACTCATTTATACAGTATCCTCCTAGGTGCAGAATGATGTGAGGACTGCCACAAGGGAACAGCAGATGGGAGAGTGACATAGCTCTCAGCAACTATGACTAGATATAGAAATATATAGAAGAGGGTAGAGGTGAGTTTTTTGAAGTCAGCACAAAATAGAATTTATTCAGAAGCACATGCAAACTTCCTCAGATATCTGAACAGATGAAGCATAAAAGGTGCTGAGCAGCTGCCCTAAACTGTCAGTAACAGTGAGTCAAACATTCATGGTTTTAAAGTCAGAATGCAGTCTATAGCCTTGAGGTTGAATTTGAACTGTGACTATCACCTGGTAGGGACAATTGTATATGCTGGCTTAGATTCTTCAATAAGCCAATAATTCTTGAAATGTCTTTGTGTATCCGTGGAATGAAAAACTTCAGTTACAGTACATGTGTTGACTTTTTTTTCCTTCATAGTGACTGGGCTTATTGGATTGATTTGATGTCAACTCAGCAGAAATTGAGCATGAGAATTTACCGTACACCATCTATTACTTTAATTTCAATTTTAAAACCTGGGATAGAATTTTAAATCTGTGGCATTATAGTAGACCTAGTAATCCATTTTCAAATTTTAAGGTTGATTTTGTGTATCCTGCCTTAAATGAGAGAGAAGGGAACATTTTTCTGACATTCAGAATGTCTGGCATCTTTATAGCAATTGTCTTGGTCAATCCGCTGAGTTATGTGGTCTGTTTAACTAGAGAATTTATCAATAAGATTTGGGAGAATAAAGGAGTAGGTTGGCAAAAGATTTTAGGGCATGTTGAGAAACTACCTTAGATTCATGGTCTCTGAGAAGAATTAAGAAACTCTTAATTAATAATTAAGTTTTAAAAATTAAAAAAACAATCCTAGAAGTGCCTAACGCATCAGTACAGGGGAGTAAAGCAAAGGGATGGTAAAGAAGTTGTGGAAACAGAGATGTAACCTGGAGATGAGGCAGAGAGAATGCACGAAATATGGATCAAGTGCCACACAAATTTCTGGTAACTTAGAATTTCATTGCTTTAGGCTCAAAGAAGCATCTGAGGCTGATAGTTAGGCCAGGATCTTTATATTCTTCTAATGTTGGTAGCATAAACCAGGAATCTGACTTTTAAAATATGTCTGGTATCCATTATTCCTGCCTCCAACTTATTTTGTTTATTGTTTTAACAGATATTTGATTATCAGTGGAAAAAGTAAAATCCATCCTTTAGTGGTGAACTTAGCATTCTGATAGTGGTGGTAGATAATAAACACATAAAAGACAATTTCATGTGTTAGTTATAAAGTAAATATAGCAGGAGTGTGTGATAGAATGACATGTAATGTATTGTATATATGCACATACTTAGACTAATTTACTCTGTATAATAAAAGATGGCATTACTAGAGAGGTTTTATTTATCAGAAACTTGATAAACAAGCAAGAACGTGCCATTCAAACATCTGGGGGAGATGCATTTTCTATTGTGGGAAAATTTGTGAAATGGGCCTGAAATAGAAATAAATAGAAATGTGTTGAACAGTATCATGAAAGTCAGTATATCATAGAATATTGAATGTGAAGGGAATGATATCAGAATGGTGTACAGGGGCTAGTTAAACAAAAACTCTAATAGACTCTGGAAATAATTTATATGCTATTCTGAAAACAATAGGATGTCATTAGTGAATTTTATGCACCAATGTTGTATATATTTTTGAAAATGATCACTGTTCATTTTGTGAAGAATGAATTGTCAGAGAGCAAGACCAGAGGCAGCAGACCAATTTGTAAAGCTATTGGAACAGCCCAGGTAAAAGATAATGATGACATGGACCAAGGATGATGGTTCTTAGAGAAAGCTGTGGGGTATATGTGTTGTGAATATGTATTTGACAAGACTTTCAGATAAAATACATAGTAGATATGAGAGAAAAGGAAAAGTCAATGACAAATACCTCACCTATCATTTATAATATCAATGATTTCTTCAGTGTATGGGCTCTTGTTTCTTGATTCTGTTTTAGGAAGCAGTATAGCATAATGATGAAAAGTACAATGTGGGCTCTTAATACTTTTATGGGAGAGTATTCTAGAATTCAAGTTGTACTCCTGTCGTTTCCTAACAGAGTGACTGGGGGCAAGTTGCATGATTTTCTTTTTAATTTTTAAAGACTTATTTATTTATTTTTATTTTATTTTATTTATTTTTTGAGACAGGGTTTCTCTATATAGCTTTGGAGCCTGTCCTGGAACTTGCTCTGTAGACCAGGTTGGCCTCGAACTCACAGAGATCCACCTGTCTCTGCCTCCTGATTCTTTGGATTAAAGGCACATGCCACCAGTGCCATGTGTGTGAATTTGTTCTATTTCCATTGGTTAATAGAGAAGCTGCTTTGGCCTATGACAGGGCAGAATATAGCTAGGTGGGAAATCCAAGCAGAGAGACTGAGAAAAGAAGGCAGAGTTGGGGAGATGCCAGCAGCTGCTGTGGAAGCAAGATGTTGGGTAACAACTCACGAGCCTTATGGTAAGATATAGGACTATTAGAAATGGGTTAATTTAGTTGTAAGAGCTAGTTAATAAGGATGAGATAATAGGCCAAACAGTTTGTAATTAATATTAAACCTCAGAGTCGTTGTTTGGGAACTGGTGGGGGTTGAGGGGGAGGCAAGAGAGTTACAGCCAGCACTGAAAATTAATGAAGACTTTCAGAACCAGGGATTGGGGAACAAAGGGGAAAAAGAAAATTGATGAGTTTCATCTTTTAGAATTAATACTTCATTATGTAAACATCTACATATGTAAAAAAGTTGATTTGACAATTAATTTGCCATTTTCCTTTTTGGTGCATTATCACTGTCCAAATCCTCTGTTTATGCTAAGGTAGTTCAATCTTCATAGTTGGCAAAGGTGCAAATCCCAAACCTGGGTGGCATTTTGGCCTGGTTTTCTTCTCTTTTGACACAGACTAGGAAATATAAAAGTCATTGCCTGAACAGCAGTTGCTGTGGGGTGGGTATTTGGGGTTCTAGAACAAACATTTACAATGGTGAATTCCAGATTTGGGGCAACAGAGGCAACTACAAGCTTCTCCACAAAGGCAGTTATGTATATGGCTTAGGGATACACATCTTCTAAAGCACAGACACTGCAGGTTCCCCTCTTGTCCAGAACTAAGAATAGAGATGATCAGCACTTTATCACAGGTCGTGTGACATTGCCAATTTGTGTTTCACAACAGATTGTGAACTGCTCATGAGGTTTATTCATATTTTGCTCTGTGTCTTTATTTCATTGCTTTAATCACAAGCCTGAGCCCAGGCCACCATCACCTATTACACAAATCGCCACGTTTCTGTAGGTCTCCACATTTGCCTTTTCCAAGCCATGTTCTACTTTACGGCTTCCACTGAGGCATCTCTAAGATGCACAGCTCCTGTGGGAAAATATGCTAGAACACCTATTAACAGCTTTCCTTGAGTATCTGTGGGTGATCGGTTCCAGGGCCTCCCATGGATAGAAAATCTGTGGATGATCAAGTCCCTTATGTTAAATGGAAGTCTTTCCATCAAATATATGTAATTCTCTTACAATCTGCAGATTAATTATAATACACAATAAAAGGTAAGTGCCATATAAATAGTTGCTATAATGTATCATGTTTTTTTGACAACATTGAAAATTTGATGTCTTTCTTAAGTTTAAAATATTTCTCTAGGGCTGAAAGATGTCTCAGCCATTAAGTGCTAGATTCACAATAAAAATATAAAATATTTTTCTATTTTAATTGTAATTGAAATATAATCACATCATTTTCCCCTTTCGCTTTTCTCCTTTCAACCCTTTCTGTGTCCTTTCCAAGTCCCTCTCCTGTTACTATATATTAATTTCATGGTCTAGTATCCAATTTTTTTGATTATTAATGTTATGTGTGTTCATATGTATGTATGTGTATGTGTAAATATATAAATATAACATACTGAGTCTATGTAGTGTTGCTTGTTTGTACATGATTTCAGATTTGACTATATATATATATATACACACACACACACACATACATGCATACACGCAATGCACCAATATATAAATACAACCTGCCGAGTCCATTTTTTTGTTTGTGGTTTATATGGTTTCAGAACCACATAAGAGAGTCCTTAGATCAAAGTACATAAAGAGTGACAAGGATTCCAATTACATGTAATATTAGTACCATTATTTTACAAAATATTTATTTTTATTATTTTTGGTATGTGTGGGGGGGACTGAAGGCTCTGTATGTGTTTGTGTTGTGTGTATATGTGTGTATGTATTCCCAAAAAGGCCAGAAGAATGTGTTGGATTCCCTTGAACAGGGGTTATAGAGAGTTGTCAGCTACCAGATGTGAGTCCTGGGAACTGAATTCTAGTCCTCTGCAGAGCACCAAGTGCTCTTAACTGCAGAGCCATCTCTCCAACTCAATTGACATGGACTCTCTTATTCTATACTTTCACTTCAGTCTCTGTCTTTAGAAATAAAGTGTGTTTTTGTAAAGTAGGTCATGGATTTTTTAATGCTAGTAAATCATTCTATAGCTTTTAATTGGAGGATTTAATCAATTTACATTCAAGCTAATTATCACACCTATTTTCTCTTGTTTTCACGTTTTGTTCTGCTTTTCTTTTTATTTCCTCCTCAATCTCTTGTAGTCAATTTTGATGATTTAGTGATTTACTCTAATGGTGTGTGTGTTGCTTCTTTGCTTATTATGTTTTGTTTTTCCATGATAAACTTTTGTTTTGTGGTTGTCATGAGGATTATAAAAGACTTTTTCATTATAGCAAGCTATTTGAAATGGTAGTAACTTAATATGATTACAAAGAAGGTCAGAAAAACAGGGTCAATGGCCTAATAGACACTTATCCTCCTCTTCCCCGACTTTGACTTTCATGTGCTGTTTCATATCTTTCACTATTCACTGCCTCATAACATTTAATGAAGCTCTTAGTCTTTTTAATTGTTCTTATCTCTACAGTATGTGCATGTATGGTTTACACATGTTTCTAATATTAACATATTATGACTGTGTACACACTCGGGCCACTCAGTTTTATCCCTTCCCACGTTTTCTTCTTACTCATTAATATCCTTTTCTTTCAGTTTGAAGAACTTCCTTAAGTATTTCTTGTAGGGCAGATCTGGTGTGGGTCTATTATGTAAGCTTTTGTTTGCCTGGGAATGTCCTTATCTCATTTGCATTTTCAAGGACAGCTTTGCTGGATAGTATTCTTGGCTCCTGTTCTTTTATCTCAGTACTGGGAAAACTTCATCCCACTGCCTCTTGGTCTATACCGTTACACTGAAAAGGACAGAGACGCATATGTGCTATTTGTTTCTTTTCTTGTGTAGTCTTGGGAATCATGTTTTCAAATGTTTTATCATTTATTAAAAATATGTTATGGAAGACTTGGTTGAATAAAATATGGCTGTTGACCATATCGACTTTTTTTGTACCTGGATATTTGTGTCCTTCTGTAGGCTTTGGAAATATTCTATTATTATTTCTTTCAGTATGCTTTTTACATCTTTGGCATTTTCGAATTGTTTTGGAAACTCCATCTCTGAACTGCATGAGTTACTTTTCTCATTGCTACAATAAAATACTCAACAGAAAGAATATAAGGGCAAAAAGGTTTAAAAAAAGGGCATTGTCCATCCCAGTGGGAAGCCATGGCAGTGCCTGCAGTGAGGAAGCAGTGAGAGATGAATGCTTACGTTCTTCTGCCTTCCCCCTTTCTCTTTTTTATTCAACCAAGGACCCTAGTTTATGGGATGATGTCACCTACACTCAGAATAGATCTTCCCTCCTTAGTGAAACCTGTATATAAATCCCCTCGAGGATACACCTTGTATCTTCTGTGCAATTTCAGTCCAGTGGAAAATGAAGATAAAGCACCATACTAATTATTTGTCCTCTAAAGATTCCCCCCAAATTCTGTAAACATTCTTCATTTCTCATCATTCCCTTTTCTTTTTTATCTTCAAACTGTATATTTTTAGTAGCCTGTCTTACAACTTGCTAATTTTCCTTGTTTTTGATCTATTCTGCTATTGATACTGTCTTTATCATTTTAAATTTCATGGAGTGTATTCCTCAACTCAAGAATTCTGTTTCATTTTACTAATAACTTCCATATCTTTATGAAGTTTCTCTCTTAAGGTATTGAATAATTTCTTTGTTTTCTTCTAGTTTATTGAGGTTCTTTCTTTTAGAAAGCTGTTTGAAATTCTTTACCCAAGAGATCTCTTGTACTGTGTAGTCAGTTTCAGCCTCTTTATTTTAACTAAGTAAGGTTGTGGTTCTCCATAATTTCTTGGTACTTAGGGTGTGTGATGTTATCTGTGCACTGAAAAACTTGTTACTATATTTTGGAGAGCAGTCCTTTGTCTGATGTGGGGTTGGTAAAGATCTTTTCTCATTCAGTAGGCTACTTTTTGTCTTATTGACTGTTTCCTTTGCTTTATATAAGCTTCTCAGTTTTAGAAAGTTCTGTGTATTTATTGTTGCTCTCGGTGTCTGTACTACTGGGGTTATATTTAGGAAGTGGTCCTGTGCCCATGCATTGAAGACTACTTCCCACTTTCTCTGCTATCAGGTTCCATGTGGTTGGATTTATATTGAGGTCTTTGATCCATGTGGACTTGTGTTTTGTGCATTGGGATAGATATGGATGTATTTTAATTTTTCTACATGTTGATATGCAGTCATGTCAGCACCATTTGTTGAAGATGCCTTCTTTTTTCCATTGTATAATTTTAGCTTCTTTGTCAAAAATCAGCTGTTTATATAGGTATGTGGATTAATATCCAGGTTTTCTATTCAATTCCAGTGGTCAACCTCTCTGGTTTTATGCCAGTACCAAGCTGTTTTCATTACTGTATGTCTGTAATAGAGCTTGATGTCAGGGATGGTGATGCCTCCAGAAGTTCCTATATTGTACAGGATTGGTTTGACGATCTATAGTCAGACCAATGAATATCTTAAATATCATCATAGACCCTTCATCCAGAAACTGATGGAAATAGAGGCAGAGACCCACATTGGAGCACTGGACTGAGCTCCCAAAGTCCAGTTGAANGGAGGAGTGAGAATATGAGCAAAGAGATCAAGACCATGATGGGTACACCCACTGGAACAGTCTACCTGAGCTAATGGGAGCCCACTAACTCCATCCAGATTGGGAAGGAAACAGCATAGGTCTAAACTAGCCCCTCTGAATGTTGCTGACAGTTACATGGCAGGGGCAGACTGAGGGGCCACTGGCAGTGGCACCAGGGTTTATCCCTATTGCATGTACTGGCTTT
>LOJH01043231.1:0-14035 GCA_001685095.1 Ellobius talpinus
TAAAAACTCAGAGACAGATATTGGGGTTCAACCTGAAAGTCAGAAAAGCAAAACATCCAGCCACTGGCTCTTATTTCTACCTCAGTCCAAAATGGCAATCCTGACTCCAGGAATTCTCAGAATGAGACTGTCTGAGAGTTATCTCCTGTTTTATAACTAACTCTAGTGCCCGGTTTCTATGGCAAACTAGTGTGGTTACTGGGATTAAAGATGTATGCCATCATTGTCATCAAGGCTGACCACAGTGACTGTTTTACTCTCTGATCTTCAGGCAAGCTTTATTTATTAAAATACAAATGAAATATCACTACAACTAGGGCTACAATGGGAAATCCTGTCTCAAAAAAACAAAAAAAATCAGGTTAATTTAAGTTAGAAGAGCTAGCCAGAAACATGCTAAACTAGGCTGAGCTTTCAAAACTAAGAGTAAATCTCTGTGTCATGACATGAAAACTGGTTGGTGACCTAAAAGAAAAGGTCTGGTGCATACACAGTGCACATAAGACACACACAGATATTTATAAATATAAATGTGCACAACATACGTATGCACAGATATATATAGCCGTGTGCAGGTACACACCCATATACAAGTAGGTGCCTACATGCACCCAGGATCAGGTGGGATCATAGTCCCACCTGATAATCAGACCCCAGATCTAAGAACTTGAAGGAAGCCATGCAATCTGGAAGGTTTTGCTGCTAGCAGGCTGAGGTAGGCACTGCTTTCTATAGGTAACCAGTTTGAAGCTGGTAATCCCAAGGTTCTCATTCTCTATGAGCAGTGTTCCATAAGGAACAGAAAGTTAGGCAACTAAGGGTAGAGGCTGGGGCTGGGCATCTTAGTGTGTGCCCTGTAAAAAAATACCTTCTTTCTTCAAAAAAGAAAAGTTGGGGGGCTCAGCTGTTAAGAACATATATTGTTCTTTTAGAGGACCAAGTTACATTCTCCATATCCAGATGGCTCACAACCACCTGTAACGTCAGTTCCAAGGGGTGCTACACCTTGGCCTCTTTGGGCATTCACACTCATGTACAAATACACATACATAAACACATGCACATAATTACAAACAAATTAATATTTTTAAAAAGGTTAGGCTGGGCAGTGGTGGCACATACCTTTAATTTCGGCACTTAGGAGGCAGAGGCAGGCGGATATCTGAGTTTGAGGCTAGCCTGATCTACAGATTAAGTTTCAGGACAATCAGGGCTACACAGAGAAACCCTGTCTTAAAAAAACCAAACCCAAGCCAGGTGTTGGTGGCGCATGCCTTTAATCCCAGCACTCGGGAGGCAGAGGCAGGCAGATCTCNAGCTAGTTCCAGGACAGGCTCCAAAGCTATAGAAAAACCCTGTCTTGAAAAAAACAAAAACAAACAAACAAAAAACAAATAAAGCAGGGCTAGATTTTTAAGTACCCTAAAAATTTTGTAATTGTGTTTTTTAGTCTGATTGTTTT
Organism: Ellobius talpinus; assembly: GCA_001685095.1. Classification (NCBI taxonomy): domain Eukaryota; kingdom Metazoa; phylum Chordata; class Mammalia; order Rodentia; family Cricetidae; genus Ellobius; species Ellobius talpinus. The sequence goes on from LOJH01043231.1 coordinate 1,463, forward strand.
ATTTATTTATTTATTCATTCATTCATTCATTTATCCATTTATTTATTTATTATTTGTTGGCTTTTAAAAACTTTATTTTCCTTCCATCATATATACCTTTGCTCAGGTGTTTGCAGAGTCGCTCAGGACCACTCAGTGGTGACTCCAACCACTCAGTGGCCTGCACTGTGGGAGCTACTGACCAGTTCTCAGTGGCTGCCTGGGCACTCCAGCCTTCAGGAGAGAACTTCTGTATGGGTACAGAGGGAACCTGCATACCCTCAAACCAGCCTGCTACCTCTGGGTAGCAACAGTGACCTCAGGAGCTGGCTCAGGCCATTCACCCTGGAATTCCTCCTTGGTCACAGTCTTCTTGGCAGCAGCCTGCTTCTCCTCAGTCTCACCCGGTCTCTGTAGACGATCAGGCATAACCTCCCAAAGGTGCTCACTGGAGATAGTGTCATGCATGCAGAGTCCTTCCGGGGCCAACATCCACCACATCAAACCCACTGAGTGAGCTCCCTTGTGGTTGCACGGGATGGCAATGTCTGTAGAGTCTGTGTTACACAAAGCAGGTTGACATGAGACATCTCTGTGAGGGACTGATGGTCAGCTCCAAGATCAGTCACCACTAGAAGCTAAGGCTCCCTGAAGGCTGGTTGGATCTGGTTAGTGAAGTGGCAGCAATTGGAGTGCTTCAGTGGCTGCAGCAAATTTCCAGCAGGGCTCGCTGGCCAGTGTTGCTGGAGGAGATGATGCTGACATCAGCAGGGTTCTCAATGGCAACAATAAATAGCCCGAGCTGCAAGCGACAGCTTCTCCCAGGTCCTCTTCAGATTTCGGATGCAGACACCATCACTTTTCCTTTTGTAGATGTGCTGCTCCATCTGAAAGTCAAGGTTGGTGCCACCTAAGTGGGTCCCAGCCTCAAGGAATTTGAGGGCATTGAGGGCTCCCGACACTGTTTAAGCTTTCTTTAAGTAATGATGGGAACCAAGAACACCACCATATGAACCCATCCCTGGGCATTTCAGAAAGAATTAAATTTATTTTTTTTTTGAGACAGGGTCTTGTGTAGCCCAAGCTGATCTCAAACTCACTAAATAGACAAGGATGATCTTCAATTCCTGAGCTTCCTGCCTCAACCTCGCAAGTTTTAGAATTACAGATGTGAGCCACCATAAGCTGTATTTTTGTTAAAACTTATCTTCATAGAAGTCAAACTTGCTTGCTACAGAGTATATACACTGAAGTATATAAAATAAGTAGTCTAATAAAAAAAATGCCCTTCCTGGACTAGTGAGATGGCTCAGTGGGTGTGTACTTCCTACATAAGCCCAGAGACTTAGGTTCAATCCCTAAGACCTATGCAATAATGTAAGGAGAGAATAGACTCCACAAAGTTGTCTTCTAACCTTTATACTCACTGTGTGGCATGTTTACCTATGTGTGTGTGCATGCACAAGCATATGCACACTAATAAAATCTAAATGTAAATGTCTATGATTACATAAACACAGATTTCCCATATCAATCATAAATGGAGTTTTTCCAGCTGTTCATTTAACCCAAGTAAATCAGACTATGTAGCTTCTTCTCGATGCTTGTGCTGCAGCAGCCACCCAGAACCACGTCCCGTTCACACTGATAGAAAGATTCAAAACATAGGATGGGTGTGGGCAGGTTGTCTTCATAGCAGCAGACTCTGTAATAGTTGTGGTCAAGGTAACAGAGCCTGGGACCTTTGAAATAGCTTGCAGTGACCAATAGACCAGTCCCTGCTCCCCACCACAGCTGCCTTTTGATGAAAAGAAACCTTCATGGTGAAAGGATATAAGCCAGATATTGAGGGAATATTGATGTGTATTCTTGTGATCCATATTGTGATTTTTCTGGGAGGGGGAAGACAAAAGTGTCCTGCAGCCACCGGAATCCATACAGTGCCTGGGGCAGAATACACTAGAAAGAACGACCTCTGGATATTTGGTTAGTGAGGTCTTAAGAAGGAGCACCACTAGGTGGCAGTGTGGGCCCAGCAGTCAGGGAGGGGTCCGGTCAAGGGGCGCAGTCAGGGACTGCAGAGGTAATAAGGAAATGGCCAAAGTTACTCGCAAAGCTTAAATGAAGCAAGTAGGTGGGCAATTTGGGCCGAACAGGGCCACGTCACGGTTCCCAGCACACAAGTGGATACATAACACTGTCAAATCCACAAAAGACTATTTGGGAGCCAAACCGCTTGGGGTTTGCCCAGAACTTTCTAATTCCTGACTTCTATAGGAGATGCTTTCAAGGGGATAGCCAGGTGCTCTGATACAGACTAGAGTGAGAAAAGAAGGATGCTAAGGAGTTTGCAGGCTACCTTGACCTAGAAAAGAGGTCTGTGGAAGTGTAGGTCTTTGATTCAACCCACTACTTGGTAGTCATACAATTAAAGGCACACTGTAGCCTGTGCCTTGGTTTCCTCACATAAAAGATGGCATTATCTTGGTAGTTGTGACTGCAGAATAAAATTGGAATTTGCTGAGTGTCTAGCACACGGTGCATGTTCAGTAGTCACAGTGAACTGGCAGGGACATCATCTTAGGGTAGAGTACTTGAAATGTGCATCATAAAAATACAAGTTCAAAATCACAGCTCTGGGGGCCAGTGAAACAGACCAGCACATCAAGGTGCTTGCCGCCAAGCCTGACAACCTTAGTTTGAGCCCTGGGGCTCACATGGCTGTGTCCTCTGACTTCACGTGAGTGCCATGCACCTGGAAACACGTGAACACACACACACACACACACACCACATTTTGAAAAGGAAAATTACAGCTTGGTTGCACGACACCTGTGAAATCCCCTTATCTTCATAGCAATGTGGCAATAGATAGCTCCTGTTGAAGAGTTAGCAGCCATCCAGGGAGGGATTCCCTGCTCTCTAGATACCCCAGCTCCACCCCCACCATATTCCAAGAAACCGGCTTCTTTCTCTGGGAGCCCTGATTGGGTTAATCTGAAGCCTAGCTTCCCCTTCAAGGCAGATAGAGAACTGGGTCCCTTGGAGTCATTTCTGATCCTCACTAAGTACTCTTCCCCTTTCACAGAGTTTTATCTTCAGCTCCCTATCTTGGGTGGGGCACCCAGAGCCTTATCTGTGCTGGGGAAAACCCAGACATTATTATTCAAGATTCTACACACTGCCAGAAACCTGTCATCCCTGCCAAAGATCTTGTAGCCACCCTTTCTGAGGAAGCTGGGTGGAGTGACTTGTGTGGAGGGAAGAGACACACCACACATACTGGACCATGATGGGTGTAGAAGGAGTGGATGCTACTGGCTCTCCAGATCTCATCTCCCCATATCTTGGACCAAGGTTTGGGAGGAGGTTCTCAATAGACCCTGCAGTCCTTTAATATGTTCCTTGGTAAACTGGACATGATGGCTTAGCTTGCAATTCCACACTGGAAACCTGTACTCGGAAGTTTGGGGATAGCCTGGTCTACCTACTGAGTTCCAGGCCAGTCTGGATCTTTTTTCTTTCATTTTCTTTTCTCTTTTTCTTTTCTTTTTATTCTCCCTGGTGAGTTACTGGAAATAAAACATCTTGTTTTACAAGCGAGTGGTGTCATTGTTCTGTCCCCTACCTCTCTGATCCTATCCCCAAACTATCTCCCTTTGTTTGAACTCTGTTCTCACATCATTTAGTTGTATCTCACTAAGCCATAGACTGGAGCTATCTGGGAGCTGATTGTCTCCGTTTACCTCTTAGGGGGATAATTTCCATGACTGGAGGTCCACTCAGAGATCAGGCACGGATGGGACGAACTCATTTGATACAAAAGATTAGATGTAACCTGAATCCTTTTAGCTGTGGTGACCACAGTAGACCTGCTCATTTCCTCGGCCCCCTTATGCACTCCGCGCCTCTCCCTAAGTCTCTCTCCAGATCTCACACCACGCCACCCACCTACCTCCCGGCAACTCCACACACAGTGTCCTGCTGTAAGCGAGACCCAATAGGGAGTCCTAATACAACGTCCGATCAGCTAGGAGCGGCCAGCTAGGAGGACCGGCCCAGACCCTGCCCCGTGCTGTAGTTCCACGGGGAGATAAGCGCACCCATCCCCAAAGAAGCAGAGGAAACGAAGGCAATCTGGCTTCGAGTTGCCAGAGTCGCACCCTTCTTTCTAACTTGCCCCCAACCCAGTCTTCTCTCTACCGGTCTCTAGGTCCCGCCTCACTCAGTCACGTCAGTCCAAGGTTGACGCACTTCAATTGGTCCGTCCAGCTGCTCGGCTCCACCTCCAGCGCTGCGATTGGTCAAGTCATGGAGCTCCCGCCCAGTTTTCCTGGAAAGTTCTTGGAAATCTGACAAAGGTGTTTCCTTTCGCTATCCAAAGCCTTAGACGGCCAGCGCCCCTGTTCCCCTCCCGGCCACCGCAAAGCCTGCGGTTGTAGGAAGATGCGGCTTCCGGGAAGGGCTGGGACGCAGCGGACAAAAGATTAGGAGGCGCCTGGCCCCGCCCCGCCCTCCCAGCCCGTCCCCCTCGTCCTTCCAGCCTGCTAGCTCCAGAATCTTTCAGTCCGTGCTCGTCGCCCGTGCGCCCCGGGACCTTGACCTTCGCGCCCTCGATACCCGCTGGCTCCCTTCTGCTTCCGTCCTGCCGAGCCCCGACTCTCGAGCCGCCGTTGCCTCTGGGACATGGTCCTTTGCGTACAGGGGTAAGCGCAGCTCTCTCCCTGCCCATGCCCCGTGCGGGAAGCACAGGAGATCACAGGCCTCCAGCTAGCTGCAGGATTTGGGAGGGCTTGACCGGCTGGAGGTGACGGAGTACGAAAGGACCTCGAGTGGTACGCCTAGGATACCCCCCCACACACACACACTTAGTAGTATGGATAGGGAAACGGGGCCGGCGAGCGGATTCCTGAGATCTCACTGGCAACAACTGTAAGAGGTCCTCCGGAATGGAGCTTACCAGTCTAGACCTTTTTTTTTTTAACCCAGAGTTTACCTAGCCTTCCGGTTTCCTACCTATCGGTGACCAGCCCTAAGATCCCTCTCTGTTCAGGTGTCCATTGCTCTGTTCTAGGTTAGTCTTTAGGCTCTTGGGGAAACCAGCCTGTCTTTGACTCTCCCAAGGCTAATAAACCAACACCGTTAGGAGCACCCCACACACCTCTTTTTAGCCCAGATCGAGGTTTCAGTGTGACAAAGACTTTCGCCTGCCTTCTCCAAGGTTTCCCAAAGGCACGGAATATGGGACTGTAGTGGCAGTGTGACTTTGATAAGACAAAGTCTTGGCCCCAGCTGAGTGGTCTTGGCACACCTGTTTACTCTGTTTCAGGGTCCCCTTAGGTCATTGATCAGTCAGGAATTCAGGAAACGCTAGGAGAAATACATATGTGTGTATTACAAAGTCAGGGAGAGCTGGGTGGTGGTCCGGTGGCAGTTCCTTAACTGACATGGGTATGGTGCCAAGTGAGGGAGAGTGGAAGGTGGGGCTGGGCTGAAGAGCCCTTGCTGTAAGCAGTCCTGGGTCTCCGGGAGAGACATGGAGGTGCTGGGATGTTCCTACCATGTTTCTTCATTCTTTGACCTGAAGTTTGGACTCCCCAGCAGACCCACACCCTGTCTTCTTTCTTGGATGGCCCCCTCCTCCATTCTGGGTCCCCACAGCCTCCTTGACTCTGCATTCACTGAAGACCCCTGGGAACCTCAGGGACAGTGTTGGGTATTAGGAAAACAACATCTTTATCAGATGTGTGTGTATCCCACCTCCCTGGGCTTGGTTCATCTCACTGGCATGTGTCCTCAGGCAGACTGAATGGCTAGATTCCAAGACATGCACACACAGGTTCTTGGAACACACCAGTCCTCAGCCCCACCACGATGACAGAGTGGCAGACACTCCCATGCCTAGATATAGAGTCTCTCCCCAGCCACCTGTGGGGAGGAACACAGTCATTCTACACCCAGACACTATACTAAGCCCAGAAGTGCCTACTACACACACATGTGGGACTGTGCAAGAGGCCTCACTATGTTGTCTGGTCATGCTTACCACAGAGCTTGTGGAATGACTGGCTAGCTGCCCACATTCTCTCAGATGGTACCAGGATTGGCTATGAGCCACAGTAGGCAGGTCACCTCAAAATTCTGCCTCTCGCTCCCTAAGTGGGACGCCAGAGCTCTCCCAGCACAATCAGACTGCTTGAGTGTGGAAAAACCCTTGGCAGGCAGAGCCAGTCACCCCTTCTCATGAACAGCACTTACACTGTCAGGTTTGGCTTGTGTCCCTGCTGACTGCCACCAGCTCCTAACCACCCCTTGTTTACAAGCAATACCCAATACAGATGGCCTTTCCACAGCAAGCGTGGGAAGAGCCTAGGGTTTCATTATCTTGAGGTCCTAAGATCCATCAGGGGCCTAGACACAGAACTGAGGCCTGGGCACATATTTTATTAGAAATAAGAGAAAGCCAACATTCTTTCCTCAGGAAGCAGAGCCTCTGGATCACCACCTGGGTGGGCTTCCCTTGAATTTCAGTCATTTTAGTTCCCCTAACCCCAGGTCTCTAAATTGCCAAACCTCTCAGAGCAAGTAGATGCTCATCTGGAAGGAGGGGAAATGACAGCCCAGACAAGAGCAAACTGTACACAAAACCACACAACATAGCAGGGCTGACTCGACAGGGTGGAGTTTGGAATGTAGGTTGAGTGTTCTGTCCTTTGGTGGGTGCTCATATTTATGAGAGATGAGAGTCATCAGTGCCTTTAGAGGCCACTGTCTCTCCTCGCCTGTGAGGAGCAGAGCCCAAGACGGGAATCTGGCAGGTATGGATAAAAGCTTGTTTAAGTCTTGAAGTCCTAGCCAGTGTGGACTGGGGTCCCCCCAACAGATACTTCCATTGACAGGAAGCTACCATGTAACCTTAGGCTTTCTCCTGTAGTAATCTTGAGGTCTCCCTGAGGATCCCACCCTCCTTTATCCTGTGTCTCTACAAGATACAGTGGTATCTGACAGGCTACCTCAGTCAGAGCTCAACTGGGAGATAGCTTTTGCCTAGACAGATCCCCCGTTCTTGTGGTAGGAAGGCTGAAAATGCTCATGGGGAGTGGCCTGTGATTTTGGTGATACCAGATTAGGATTAGTTTGTATGCAGTAAATGCAGGAGAGTAGAAAAGAACCTTTTGAGAGCAGATCTATGAAACCAGGGTTATGGGTGTGTATAGTTCAGTGGTGGAGCACTTGCTTAGCATGTGTAAGCCTCTGAGGTCAATTCCCAGCACCCCAAAAAACAAGAAGGAAAGACCTATATACATGAGCTGGATGTGGTAGTGTACCCCTTTAATCCCAGCATTTGGGAGACAGAAGCAGGTGGATCTCTGTGAATGTGAGGGCATCCTGGTCTATATAACAAGTTCCAGGCCAACCAGAGCTACATAGTGAGACTGTTTTTTTGTTTTTGTTGTTTTAAATCTATATATTTGGGGAAAGCAATCAAAGGATTTTTTTAAAAATGAAGAATATGTGAGACCTCTGTCGCCTCTCTGCCCTCTTTAGATCTTGTCCTTTGCTGGCTGTGGAGCAAATTGGGCAGCGTCCTCTGTGGGCCCAGTCTCTGGAGCTGCCTGGGTCAGCCATGCAGCCCTTGCCCACTGGGGCATTCCCAGAGGAGGTGGCAGAAGAGACTCCTGTCCAGTCAGAGAGCGAACCAAAGGTGCTAGACCCTGAGGAGGATCTGCTGTGTATAGCCAAGACGTTCTCCTACCTTCGGGAATCTGGTAAGTCTCAGGGGAAAGACAGACCTTGTTCTGGAAGTCTATGGAAGAACTAAGCTCTTGGGATTTTGACTCTGATCTGGGAAGGCCCTGCTCTGCTCCTTAGTCTGATGGGAGAACTACATCCCTGTCCAGGGAACTGTGAAGGGACTCTCCATCGTGGCCTACCCTGGGTTGGTACCTTTAGGTAATTTCTGATCAGTCCCTTGGCCTCCTCTCTGCTTGTCTAGGATGGTATTGGGGTTCCATTACAGCCAGCGAGGCCCGACAACACCTACAGAAGATGCCAGAGGGTACATTCCTAGTACGAGATAGTACCCACCCCAGCTACCTGTTCACGCTGTCAGTCAAAACTACCCGTGGCCCCACCAATGTACGCATCGAGTATGCTGATTCTAGCTTCCGACTGGACTCCAACTGCTTGTCCAGACCTCGAATCTTGGCCTTCCCAGATGTGGTCAGCCTTGTGCAGCACTATGTGGCCTCCTGTGCTGCTGACACCCGGAGTGACAGCCCAGATCCCGTTCCCACCCCAGCTCTGCCTGCGCCTAAACAAGATGCACCTGGTGACTCATCCCTGCCCCTCCCCACGGCTACTGCTGTGCATCTAAAACTGGTGCAGCCCTTTGTGCGCAGGAGCAGTGCCCGCAGCTTACAACATCTGTGTCGCCTAGTCATCAACCGTCTGGTGGCCGATGTGGACTGCCTACCGCTGCCCCGGCGCATGGCTGACTACCTCCGACAGTACCCCTTCCAACTCTGATGGGGCCAAGCACCCTGCTCTGCCTCACATAATTATAGCCTGGAGGGGACACAAGCCCCAGCTGGACTTGGGTTCCTGCTGTCCCTTCTTCGGTCACCCTGGTGCCTGCATACATACAGATGGATCAGAAAGTGCCAGCAAGAACAAGGCAGGTGGAAGAGGGGTTATCGCACAACTCTGAGGTCAGTGCCTCCAGGTCCCATGTGGCTGTTTGTGGTGAGCCATGTGTCAGAGCAAAGAGAGACAGGCAGTACCTCATCTCACCCTGGAGGCTGGACCCAGGCCTCCATTCACTAGCAAGCCCTAACCACCTGAACTCTGTATATTCTCCCAGCCCTGGTTTCTCCATCTGCTGGATAGGGCAGGCCCCCTACCCATCTGGAGAGCAGCCAGTCTGTTTCTGGGAGAGTATCAGCCAGACGAACTGAGGTTGATGATGCCAGCCCCTCGTGGGGAAGTAGGCCAGGCNGGGGGGGGGCTACACAGTTAAACAGTATTTATTTATTTATTTTCCTTGTGGGGATTGGGGGTGGATTAATGGCATGAGCCATCCCATTTCTCTGCCCTAAGGCCTGAGTCAGCCAAAGATCCCCAGCCCTGGTTCTTCCCTGTGGAGACCCCCATCCCCAGACGTCTTGTTGGGCCCAAAGTAGTCCTGAATGTCCTGACCCTGACCACCTGTGTATGAATGTGCCCACTCCCTTTTTCCCCTAGCCTCTCTGGGATGCTGGGTAACCAGACAAACGGGAGCCAGAAACACAGAGCTCATACTCATCTCCTCTGGGGGCAATGCCATGGCTTCACGGAGCTGGCTTCTCTGTGGTGCAGCCCCTGCTGAGGGCACGCTCTGGGTCAGGAAGGGGATGCTGACTAGGGCTGCTGCTGCAGCTCTTCTGTGTCTGCTTCCTGCCCAGGAAGTTGCCCACATGTGAGAGAGGGAGAAATGCATACCTAACGAGACTTTATAAAACAATTATTATAGCACAAAAACCAGTTTTGTAGTTTCTCTTCCACTGATTTTTCTGTAACGATAATAAAATTATGCCTTCCATTTATGAATGGATGACCTTCCACGGGTCATCTGGTGTAGCAGGTAGTTTGTCTCTCTTTCTTCCTGTTATTGCGATCCAATTCCACTTCGGGAAAAGCTGAAGCTCAGAACCTTACAGGACTGAGCAGTCTCTGCCAGGGGACTGGGGGTATAGGTAACAGGGAGCTGCCTTTCTTGTTGCCTTCCCCCTTGTTCCCCTTGGGAAATGAGAGACAGGAGGTGGAGGTCTGCCAGCATGCCTTCTAGGGTGCTATCCACTGCCCTGCTGGGTATGTGGGAAGTGGGTTGCAGAAGAGCTCCAAGCCCAAGAGGTGTATGAAGAGGAAGTATCCATTCAGTGTGTAAGTGGGCACGGAGAGAGGACGGTAACTTGAGAAAGAGTCACAGAGCTCAGGCTACCAGTCCTTGCAAGGAGAAAGCAGAATGGAAACAAAGGCACGAGGTATGGATCCCTGACATGATGCCTGAGAGAGCGCCTCCCAGGCACTGGGGCAGATCAGCTGACACAGACAGTGATCCATGAGCTGGTAGAGTCTGGTCTGGGGGAGAGGTGTCAGAATTCTTGCTCAGGCTGTTTGGGGTGAGAGGACCCTCTCCTCTGAGTCAAGTTCTTGTACATCCGAAATATAATTAAGGTGGAGACGCTGTCCAGGGTTGATGGTCTGACTTGGGAATACCTAGACTGCTGGGATCCTGCTATGGCCTGATCTTTTCTCTGGTGTATGAGGGCCTCCCAGGAAAGCTCCTCTCAGCTGTGCTCATGGCCCTCTAAGCCTTATTTTGGAAATGATTCGGGATATGTTCTTAGTCCTGAGACCATTAGAAGTTGCAAATTACAGGAGGCCAGGAATGGTGGATCGTGAGCAGAAAGCTATGAGAAACAGCATCTTGATATAGAAGACGAAAAGAAAAAAAAAGAAGGAATCAGGAAGGCCCAGGACTGAGGACAAGAAGACAGTCATGACAAAGAAGAGGAATGACATTGCGGGGGCTGGAAAGATGGCTCAGGGGTCAAGAATGTTCGCTGCTCTTTCAAAGGCCCAGAGCTTCCAGCTCCAGTGGAGCTGATGCCGTCTTCTGGCCTCTGTGCACCTATATACACACCCAGAAACACACACATAAGAAATAATACTTTTTTAAAGGAATGACATTGGACTAGAATGAACAAGAGGTAGATGAAGGAGGGACGATATTTTTAAAAGCCAGGAGTAGTACCCAAGTCCATCTCTTTGGTCTGACACCTCCATTGCTAGTGGGAGCTGATAAAACTTTTGCTGACTGTGGGGGGGGCAACAGTGCACCTCTTCCAAGTGTCACCATGGCCCTGGTAGCGCCTTTTCTTCAACTTTGATCTCAACCTTTTTCATTCCCAAAATGTGTGAAGTAAACCCTGTTGCCCTCCACCCCCCAGATCTGAGTCATTTAGTGGGAAAGTAGTGGGCACATAGGGGCCAGAGTTAGGCTTTCCACGTCTGGTGCTTCAACCTGGACATTCGGCTGCTGTAGCAAGAGGAAGCAGAGAGAACCCCATTCTTCCCACTAGGGACAGCCTAACAATGCCTGCCAGGTGCAAGTCTGCATGAGGATTCTGTACTCCCTGGGAGTGGGGTCCAAATACCAGGAGCAGGGGCTGGCTGAGGCCATGCAGAGAGTTCAGGACAGAACAACACTCACCTAATTGAGCTTCTTCTCCACGTGGCTCTGTGAGATGAGGCTAGGCAACCAGGTGGCAGCTTGAACAGTTGTTTCTCTCCACCTGTCTGCCTGCTGAAAGCACTGGAGCGGTCCTGTCAATGGGCCACACCTGGCTCACCTCAAGCCAGAGTCTACCTCTTTCCTGAGAAGGGGCTGCCAGTGACTGACATTTCAGTCTTTATATGAGAGGAATAGCAACGCCTGCCTGGGCATAGGGACAGCAGAAAAATGTCATTGGACCCCAGGCCCAAGTCAGAGACTCAAGCCTAACAGAAAGGGAAAAGCAGCTGGCCAGTGCGATCACCCCTGAATGGTCCTGGGTTATTCTAAAGGGCAACCCTGTTGGCACTTGCTAGTGGGGAAGGGTGAGCCATGAGGTGGGCATGCTGGACCCTGTGCAATATCCAAATAGTAACTAACAGTAACCCTTTACTGACTGGGTCCCTTCACATATGCTCTTTGGTCACTGAGCCAGCCTCCATCAAGGACCCGGGGACAGAGCAGGGAACAAGACGCAGCCTCCATCCTCATGGGGCTTGTCAGTAGTGCAAGAGAGGCTGTAAACAAGGAACAAATGGGCAAGTTTTGAGTGGGTGAAGAAAGACACGGCAGGAGGTGGGGGCAAAGAACAGCCTTAGGTGTGGGGTCACCCCACAGCAAAGGGGGTCTGGGTCATGTCTGAGCAGCACAGCAGTGAACCTGGCTACCAGAGTAAAGAGCAGGGGGCGGTCCTGTAGATGTGGGCAAGGGCTGTGCCAGATCCTGGGAACAACCAGTGCAATGGCTCTAAGGCAGAAACAAGCCTAGAATCCAGGATGGAGTAGGAAGGACAAAGGGGCCATGGTTGAATTTGTTCTAGCTGGCGGACCGCCTCAGAGTCTAGCAGGCTGTATTGAGCTCTGATGCTCATTTCTAAAGGACTCTAGGTGGATAGTTCCATGATGGACAGTGAGAAGGTTCACAGGGGATGCCATTAGGAAACCAGAGGAGGCAAGGGTGGCAACTTTGGATGTGGCTCATTCCCCCCTTTTTTTTTTTTTGGTTTTCTGAGACAGGGTTTCTCTGTAGCTTTGAAGCCCGAAGCCTGTCCTGGGACTATCTCTTGTAGACCAGACTGGCCTCAAACTCACAGAGATCCACCTACCTCTGCTGGGATTAAAGGCGTGCGCCACCACCACCTGGCATCCCCATTAGCTCTCGCTCCAGCCCTGCACACTCACAGAGGTTGTCCCTGTTTCCAGTGGCGGTTCTCAACCCGTGAGTGGCGACCCTTTCACAGGGGTTGCCTAAGATCATCAGAAAACACAGATATTTACATT
>LOJH01043235.1:0-14034 GCA_001685095.1 Ellobius talpinus
TTTTTTGACACCTTATGATTGATGAAATGACTTTCTACTAATGGTGGCTTCTCATAAGCTGTCATGGTGCAGATTTCTTTTTCTTTATACTGAAGCTTAGAAAGATTCTCTGCTCTCTTCTGGCTGCCAGTTCAATCACTCTACTTCTGACCCACTTCACATAACAGACACTAGAAGGGACAATTTCCCCTTCTCCTTGGGAGTCAGTAAGAGAGGGCTGTGAGAGCAGAATGGAGGGGTGTTAGCGGGGGTGGGGGAGACATGACGGAAGTATTGAGGTATGTGTGGCCAGGGTGGGAGAGGAGGAGTGGGTGACTCTGGGAGAGGAGTAGGTGAGTGCACACAACAGGCAGCCCGGTTGACCTCTACTCCAGCGGCCATTGTCTCCCCTGAAGCCCATCTTGATACAACAGAACAGTACACCTCAAACAGAAAGACCCACGAGGCAAAAACAGCATGGCTTTACTGGCCAACTACTTTTCTAGCTAATTTTAAAAGAATTTCCAGAGCATCAGTTTTCCAGTTCTCTCTGTAGACTCAGAAAAAACTGCACAGTAGGATAGGAAAGGAGAGGAGGCAGAAGCAAAAAAAGGAAAGAGGAGAAAAGAGAAGCAGCAAGATGTGATTAAAGAAACAGGCAGACCCAATGACCACCAGTGTCCAGAGGTCACATTGTGATACAAACCTACAAACTCTGGCTTTGCTTGCAACACTGCTTTCAGCTAGGCCACCAGGAAAGCACAAAGGTGACAATTCTGTTTCTGTTACGAAAGATTGCAAGATGTTCTGTCAACAAAACCTCATTGTGGAGTTAAAGACTGGATTGTTAGAAATAAAAATCTAAATGCTTTTTAAGTATTAATAGCAGGTGCATAGGTTTCTCGCAGACGGCCCGCCATTGAGTGCAGTTCTCTTAGAACTCTCCGCTGTTTATCCTCTAAATGTCCCCAATATAAAACAGTGTTAATCTTTGTTGCTGCTGTAAAACTTGATCTACTGTGGAATGGCATAATTAACTGTCAGAACCTGGATGTATGGAGTGAGAGACGAACACAATGATCCAGGACTCACGTCGCTCATAACTTAGTTTATGGCTTCACGATAATGGGATTCCCAATGATTATTAAAATGCCCAGCATTGGAGGCATTGTAGTCTGGATCACAGGTGAGATAAGACTGGGATGGGGGGAGCATGTAAGTATTACTGTCCACTTTTCTGTTACAGCATCTATTAAAGTCCGATGTTTGTTTTGTGGTGTGATTTCAATACAAAGCCAACTAGAAAAGAGTAGTGGACTGGATGGAAGGAGCTGATGTTCTCTAACACATTGTCTCATAAAAATGTTGCCAAGAATGATGATTAAAAGGAAACTCACAGCAGAGTTGCTATCTAGATACTGAGCTTTTCCAGAGGTGCTAGAAGGCAAACCCAGAGATGGTTGGGGTCTTTTAAATAAAAAATGCAATGCGAGTTAGGAAAAGGAGATGGGAGGGGATAAGGGAAAAGTGAGATGAGAGGAGGTGGATAAGAGGAAGAAGAAGAGAGAAACAGGAGGTGAAGGAGAATTGCTGGAGGGAGGAGGGAGGAACGAGAAAAAGAGGGGCTAGTTCAAGGACGAGGCAGAAGAGTGGAGTGTGGAGTGTGAAGCATGGCTTCCTTGCTTTGTGAATCAGTTAAAGGTCCATCAACAAACGGACAGATGCCTGCTTTTGGTCTAGGGGTCTCTCTCCCTTAGGCTGTACTCACAAGGTCATAACCATGCCACCCCACTTAACGCTTCTTTGTTGTTTCATAACTGACCAAAAATTTTTTTTCCCTTTTAACTGGTTGGTCCTAGTGCTACCTCATCTGGCCCTGCATAGAGTAGTGGCCTGCTGCCTTGGGCACTATGGTGAAAGAACTCTCTTCAGGGGCAGTCATTTCCTAACCTGCTGACCCCACAATAGCTGAGTAATAAAACCTGCATTACAAAATCTCCCGAATTCTTACCTTAAATCCTGCTTTAATCGGAACATAAACAGATCCATTATCGTTTGACAAACATTTGTAATTGACGTATGTTTAAATGATTCCACGGAAGAAATTCTACAGAGAAAGCAGAAGTTAGTACTAGCTTGCCTGTGCAGACATATCTCAGAATATGGGATGACCACTGAGCTTATCTACTGGGTCACCACATCTCTACAGCACCTGCTTTCTTTCTAAGCATGCCTCCCTTCCTTCAGAAATCTGGGAGAAGCATGAAGAGTAATTAGCTTGAAGTGTGAGATTTGATGAGAAAATAAGGCAGAGATTAAAAGAACCTTCTTGGGAGCTGATGAGATGGTTCTATGGGTGAAGTCAATTAATTACCCATGAGTCAGAAAACTTGAGTTGGATCCCCAGATCCTACATGGTAGAAAAACTGACCTTCATGAGTTGTCCTGTGACCCTCACTTGAAACGTCCACCCAATAGATGTTGGAATATGTACACACACACACACACAAATTCATACATGTAATTAAAAATCTTTTTAAAAGAAAATCTAATTGAAATAACAACCAGAGCTTTCCTGTTAGAGAACAGATTTCACAGTTTTTGGCTTCTCAGCTGAGAGTATAATACAAAGTTATATTTTAAATATACATAACCAGAAGGTAAAGAATGAAAGTCAACACAAGCTAAAAGGAATGAAGGAAGCGTACGTATTTGAGGCCTCCTTATGAGGAGAGAGGCCATTTTTCATCTTGGGCCCCGGGGTATCTGTGAGTGCACTGGGAGAGGTAATTCATTACATGAACCTAAGGTTAATGCCCCTTCGAAACAGAGCAATTTATCCTCTCTTTTCCAATAGGATCAGGCCAGGAAGTGCTATAGTTAGAAAAAAAGTGTACCCTGGTGAGGTACCCCTGTAATGATCTCGGGTCCCTGAATTTCATCTTACCCATTCATTACATCATGTGACTCCTGTTCTGGATGGCAAGGACTTGCATTTCCACTCCAAGGTGTGTAAGTACTGAAAGTCTTTCTTGAGCATAAGAAAATCTTTGTTTCTCTTCTGTATTTTCTCCTACCTATTGCACTCCAATATTTTACTTAACCACACAGCAGTCAGTGAGACATCAAAAAGCCAAGGATATGCTGTTTAAATGAATTACTCAGACAGGATCTGGTGGCAGATGTCTTTAATCTCACTAGTCGAGAAGGCAGAGGCAAGCCAATCTCTGTCAGTTCTAGGATGCTTTGGTCTACATAGGGAGTGCCCGGTCTATGCAGTTATTGTCTATGTATGTATGTGTGGGTGGGGGGTCACTTAAAAATTGAAATAGCCCTACTTCATTTTTTGAAAAAAGTCCATAACAGTAGTTACAATGCTAAAATAAAGCTGGCTGACTCTATGAAGTGAAAGTTCATAGAGGAAAGGGCAGAAGTAAAAGTTTTCACTCTCCACAGGTTTCTCCTCCTCTTCCTCTCTCTCTTCATCCATACTTTCTCTCTGTATGTGCATACACACCATATTAGCAATACAGTAAGCTCTGCATTAACTATGGATGTGGAACAAGGAGACATTGTTTCTGCCTTTGAGAAACAATGGTCAGAAAGGGGAGACAGATATAATAGAAATAATTACAATAAGATAAAGCCAGATATAGAACTTGATAAAGAACTGGAGCACCAAAAGTGCAGCTGTTATTCTTCCTGTGTGGTTGGTCCTGGATCTTAAGTTTGCCACAAAGAAAGAGAAATCCCAGAGTGATAAACTGGGTGTTCTCATCTGTAAATTTAGTGTTCTGAATATCTCTTTAAGATACAATGCCTGGGTCCTAACTATAGAGAAGATAATTCATCTGGCTTGGAGTAAGCTCTGGGTATGTGATTCATTTTCTGCCTTCAGTGTATTGCCATTGCCTAAGATAATGGCACTTGAGACACTCAATATACACTAGCTAACCAGCCACATTCATCTCAAAGTATCAGCAGAACGATCTGGAGGGGAGTAAGCCCATTATAGTGACACACACTCTTAGAGGTTAGGAGACTCTCTGAGCCCCTAGCTAATTGCCTGGGCATACTCCATGAAAACGACACAGAGGGGACATCTGTGCAAAGACCCTTCTCACTAGGGTGACCTCTGACCTTAATAAAAAGAAGGCAAAAGCTGTCACTATTGCCTCCTCAGAGTCAGATGCTATGGTAAAATAGTTCCAAGAATATCAGCCTGTGCTCATGCACACTCAGTAGAGAGGAGGTTATACTGTCATGGCTACTAGCTTCAAATCTTAGGGGTTTGCCACCAAACAAGGGTGTTTCTCTCATGCTACATAAATCAACACAGTTCATCAAAAGATCTTGCTTGTGGGAGTCAGGGACAAGGCTGAGGGGTTCCATGATGGCCAAACTATTTTTTATTGATCAAGGTGAAGACAGATATGATGATGAATCATTTATTATTAAGTGTTATTACTCCAATTTGAAGTTCAATATACCACTTTTGATCATATTTTATTGGCCAAATCTAGTCAAATAGAGAAGTTTAAAGAGGATGCACACATTCAACCTTACTGAATTGGCTAAAGGACAGGAAGCTAGTAATAGTTGACAAATAGCTCTCATAGGTGTGACACTTAGCAACAACAATAGCAAAACTCATTTCCCTGAAGAGGTTATGCAGCATCATCCAAATTTTGTTTTACTGTTCAAGGCTGATTACCATTCTAAAGAGAACAAAAATAGATTCTTATTATTTGAGAGGTTAAAAAATACCAATTGTTAAACAGGTTTGCTACAAGCATTTGCATTTCAAGGTCAAGAAGTCCATATTCCCCTAGGAACACTGTCTTACAAATAAAGTCATTGTCACAGACGACAGCTCATTTTAAGAATCACATACCAACTGCAGAGCGTTTTCATCACCCGCATTTCATCCAGGAATAAATGTTTTGCAATGCACTTGAGGCATCATCTTATGATTGGGCTTACAATGAGAAAAGCATATTTCTGAAAACGATGAAGGGAAGAATATGAACTTTCACCCGAAGAGAACAGCACATAATCCTCACAATAATCTGACTGCTTGGAAACTGCCAACCCTGTATACAGAAGGGCTGGGCCAGACGTTGAGCCCAATCAGAATCTGTTACCAACTAATAGGCTAAATGCTAACTATTCTGAAAGAGTATGACTTAGACATTTATAGATATTTTATACTTTTTTCTAACAGAAAGCATATATTTTCCACTTTGACAATTCTTTTTCGATCTTGGCTCCTTTTTTATATTTCCTGGAAAGGGTAAGACAAGGGGAACCAAATGAGCTTTTTCACATGGAACAAATAGCCAGTTACGTTTTATCCAGGGCTGACAGCATAGACAGCTAAGATAAAGTAAGCTGCAGTGATTCCTCTGTAGAAAGGACATTGATACATAAATGTGTCCATGTAGCCAAGAAGAAAATCAGTATTTGCCCTCCACTCCATGATATGTCCTTCCCCAGATGCATGTACAGCTTTTCTGAAAGTATCACTTGTGTTAGTGTGGGGAAAAGGAGGATATGAGGGTGATGACCAGAATAACTAAGGGAATAAGGAAAGAAGGGAGGAGAGAGGAAAAAGGGAACGTTTTCCTCCAATTTTCATTGCTATGATGAAATAATAACAATAATAATAGAGCCAAATACTGAACAATCAATTTCTGAGAATGCAGAATGAATTGTTTACTTGTGAATAATTATGAAACAAGTGATCAGATAGTAAGCTTGCAGACTATGAAAAATTCTTAAAGGAGAATTTTAATTATGATAATAAAATGCAAAGTATTTGTAATAATAATTACAATATGTCTGTTTCGAGGGAGTCTTTTTTTAGTGTTTCCTTTCACAGCAACATAATCAGAATTTCATCAATGGCACTGGAGGAAAACATGGCTCATTCCTTCCTCCACTAGGGTGACTGTCCATGGGAAAACTATTGTTGCTACTCAATGTGAGACTCTGCAGGGTCCGTTTGTACAACTTTTCTGTTGGGAGGACAGGATAATTCGTACACAGACTAGTATCCTGAGAGCCTGGTTGTAAATATAAGCATCATTTCCTACTGTACAAACCTAAGTTACTCTATAACAGATATAGGAAGATATATAATATATATATGCCAGTAGAGGATTTATCTAAATCACTTTAAAACTGATTCATATTGTGAACTTATTCTGATTTTCTGTTGGTTTGAGTACTTTACAGGTTTATTGCATTGGATGAAACATGCCTTTTTAACCTGTTTGTAAAACAAGCACCATGAAATGCACAGCTGGAGAAGACCTCCTGCCATTTCAAAGAAGAATGTGAAGTCACACAGTTAGCAGCATAAAAAGCCAAGATTCTATTAAGAAACTCTGTCTGCTGGACTCCACAGAAGCCTCCTGGCATGATCCCATGTGCCAATTAAATATAAAGCAATGATCACCACCTTACTCCCCACTCAGTGGCTTCTAAGTGGCCTCAAGGAACTAGTACACTGCTCAAAGAAATATCTCAATGAACAGAATACAACATATTATACTATAAAGAAGCTGGTTACAATAAACCTTTCCAAAAATGGGTACAGGTTTTTAAGCAATGTATGAAATGCTACCATTTCCTATCTGCACACACTGGCTTAAGTACAGAAGAAATACAATGTGCTTTCAGATCTAGAATATGGGCCAGACTTGAGGAAAGAAAATCTCACATATGCCTATAGTTAAAAGAAGAAAGATGGGTCTAAGAAGATAGCTCAGCCAGAAAAATGCTTGCAAACATGGAGACCCTTGTTACGGACCTAGAAGCCGTGTTAAAGAAACCTGGCTATGTTAATACGCACTTTTAATTCCAATACTGTAAGTGAAACAGGTGGAAACATATAGGTCCCTGGAGACCAATGGGCAACCGACATAGCTTAATAGGCAAACTCAGGCCAGATAAAGAAGTCTTCACAATAAGCAAGGCAGAGACTCTTAAGTAATCAGGCTTGGAGTTAACCACTGGCCTTTATATGCATACACACATGCATGCATGAGCGCATGTACTAGTGTGCAAGCATGCAAACACGCTAACAAAAGAAGCAGAAGGAAGACTGCAGAGCACTGAGGGACAAGGCTGCTTAGGGTCTGGTACTAAGTAAATGTTAAGCACATTATAGAGGTTTAGAGAACGAAGGCAATGACTCGTGGTTCCTAATTTTCTAGTCCATCAGGCACGATGGAGGAGGGAAAAACATTGTTATCAAATAAATGGCAGATCTCTGTGGCCTGTCCCACATTTAAATCAGATCTCCCCAAAACTTAGAGGCAGACACTAAACAAAATTTCAGGGATCTTTGAGGGGTGTTGTTTTAAAGGCAAACTCAGTTTTCTCTGGTTGGTGTTTGTTTTCTACTCATCCACAAATCCATACATTTTCACCCACAAAAGCTACACACATACACCAGCCTCCTGCTGATATAAATGATCCTAAACTTCATTCCTAGGCTGCCAAACAGTGATTTAACATATGAGGGATGTAGAACACCACATTCCTAAACTTTTTCTCCCCGCATCTCCCCAATTAAAAGCAGAAGTTGAATGGCCACTTTGAAACTTAGTGACTGACACACAGTAGAAACTGATTCTTTTCCAATACTGGTGTGATAACAAGACACATTTAGCAAACAACAGATCGCCAGTTCTGGATCACAGTCTAGGAACTGACTTTTTTTTTTACTTCTATTGAATGTTGCCAAAAGGGAAGGAATGCTATCAGGACATCTAAACTATGACATTTATTTAAAAATTACATAGTAAATTTAATAGTGGTTGTAGATACTTGAACCTGGCTTTTATTAGACAAGTCCTACGCTAATAATGACTTCACTAGCCAAGAATATAACATAATTGCCTTGAAATTTAATCTGATCCACTTACTTCAGGTAAGAATATAACATGTTGCCCAAATGAAATCAACACATATTATACAATCAGGAAGCTATATTGTAAGTCTAAACATTGTGAATTATTTGAAAATAATCTATTTGGACTTCATAGAATGGAAAACCACAAGATTTTTGAGGCAATAGAAAATTTAAAATAAGAATGTATTCATCATGTAACTAAAACCTGAAAAAAGTCCAGTTTTTTTTTCTCAAATTATGATCCTGACCTCATTACCCTCTTGTCAGAAATCCATTTATGTGTTAACTTAGAAAATGCTCATGATTGTGACTAGATGCCAGGATAGCAAGAAGAATAGAACCAGTGTGCTCAAATATCTTCATAGCTAGCAACTTCAACTCCACACTGTTACTGAGGACTCAGTTAGCTCTGCCCTCACTGTTTTGGGAAGGTCATTTAATAACCTTTCACATCATTATAGAGCTATTCCTAAAAATCTGCCTTCCTACTGATCCATCAGCTTCTAGGCATCTTCTCACTCTGCCTCCAGCCCTACTCTAGGACTAGCAGGTGTATCTGAGACATATTAACTGCATGGGTCAGTAAGCTGCTTTCTGGTTCTTGCTCTCAGACAATTTCTTGGACTAGTTTTATTTTTAAGCTGGCTTTTAAAAGTTGGTGTGATTGTTTTCTTTTGAGTATTACGAAAACTACAGAGGCTACCTTTAGGCTGATCCATGAAACATCTCCTGTCACCCCCATGTTCATCTCAAGTGGAAAACTTGAGATGACAGAATCATATATTGGGAGGAAGCCAAGTCCTTGAATTTATTGCTTCAAGCAGAGTCCCTTAGCTAGTAATAGGAGCATCAGGACTTTTGTGAATAAGAATGGCACCTTAGTTGTACTATCATTGATAATTAAGGCTGTTATAGTAATTCCCTTAGTCTGACTAATACTACTGGGTGCAGTATAGAACGATAGGAAAAGGGGGCAGTTGAGGAAGGAAGCCATTCATTGTGGAAGGGAATGTAATGAATAAATCTGCAACTCCATAACAGGAAGAATCAACTGTTCTATATTTCCCCTGAAGACTCTATTTTTTTCTAAGCTTTTTTTTTCCATGACTTCTTTGAATGTCATACGGAGTCAGGGACATTAAGGGCCAGGCACCTTCCTTAGGATTCTATGTTTGACTCAGGCTGTATTAATCCATGCCAGATTAATACATATTTGGCATAATACATTGATACCAGATATTTTGCTAATGAGAAAATGTGATCTTACCTTTTCCTTCTGCAGAAAGAGGCTCTGCTGAATAAACTGGGCTGAGTAGCAGCTGATTCCTTTGCATAGGGCCTGGGCTTTGGTTTGCATTTTTATTTTTTAACATTTTTTTTCAAATAGTGCCCACCTCTCTCTATAGCTTCAATCAATACTAGCTCCAGAAGACATTTGGGTGAATAACCCTTCATCGCACCCCTGAGCCTGGTTCTAGGCTCATGCATTGAACTCATATTTATTTGATTAGCTATAGTCATCTTTATCAAATAATTTTTTTACTAAAATAACATTATTGTGTTTGTTTAGGGTATGTTTACGAACATCTCAGCTGTTATCCTGGAAACCTTTGGGAGACTAAGAAAATGTGGCCCTTCTAGGCAACACAATGAAGAACAGCTAATTTGTTTGCACCCTGCCCCCAAACAAAATATCTGTCTCAGAAAGGGTATTCTCATTTTGAGAATATGCTGAAGTTACTTATGATTAGCAAAAAATAACTCAGGAAAACTTTCTAAGTGAATCAGATTATGGTCCCCTTTTAATTGCCAAAGAACACACATGTAGAATTGCTGTGACGGCTGAGGACAGCAAATTCTGAATCCCTCCATTCCTTTTGATTTATCACAAGAGGCATGAATGTATTCTGAAGCCCTGGGACCTTACTATCTTTCATATGCTCAAATCAAAGGAAGAAATTCCATTGAGCGCCTTTACAAATTGAGAATGGGGGTGGGGGAGAGAAAAAATGTGCAAAGCACACTGAATTCTTCAATTACATAAACCAAGTTGTTTCCAGGTTGAGAATAATGACACATTGCCAACATAATGGTCTTTCAATTTATACCATTTCTTGAAAATACACATATTCACAGAGTTTTACAAGTCACACCAGAGAAAGCATAGGAATGTCTAACCTGTTCCTTGGAAGTTAGCATGTCCCAAACACAGCACTGGTGTATCTTTCCCTCCATTTCAGGTGCTGAGGGACTGAGTGAATGAGCAAATGCATGCACCATGAATAAACTTTATGAAGTAAAATAATAGTGCACAGCCTCGGATGTCTTCTCACAGCAAATGAGGAAGTAAATCATCTTTAAAAAACTGAAGAGACACCTAGGGAAACACAGATCATGTCTCCAAATTATAAATAATGTTACTTTGCTCTGACTGCCAGAAAAGATAAATTTCAGTGCTCATTGATGCAAATTACTTTCCCCTCATTATGGGCTAATGAGCCTAGATTAAGGAAACCAAATCCAGGGTCTTCTGCCTCAGCAAAGTCAGTTAGGTTCCCCATGCTAACCTTGCTTGGCTGTTTCCTGGCTTATATACTGCTCCATATATCCCCACCAACTCCTCTTGCAAGCCAACTGAAAATGCAAGACACAGTCACCGCTCCTGATATTGGTGGTTAGAACTAGCTTTGCACTGACTGACAGCTTCATTGTTCCAACCATCCATTGGAGCCCATCCCCCCACATCCACCCCCACCCCTCATCATAACGGAAAGGGAGCATAGGAAGAAAGAAGGATGCTGAAGCAAAACAGAGAAGCAGCAGCAAAGATGAGATAAAGGCTTTTTTAGATCACTGCCATATAAAGTCTGCTGTTGACTAACCCGAGTGTCCAGTTGAAACTTTGTATTCCAATCAGCTCTCTGGCAGGACAGATGTGAAGAGTCTCGTTCTCCAGGGGGACAATAAAGCCTTCAACTTTGTATTAAGTTGTTTTTTCATGGAGATAATTTGACTCTCAAGGAAAGGAAATGTACCTCCAACAGAGTGCTCACTAGGTTTCAGAAATCAACCTCAAGGGAGGTGCACAATCTTCCTGAAGGACACAATTAACTGCAAACACAGAGGCTTATCATTTCCAAGACGATGTACCTTCAGCTCATGTTGCTGTGCTCCAGGAAGCATTGTGTCAGACAAGCAAATCCAAGGAGTGGACTTCGTGAGATGTATGTACACAAATATTAAACAACCAGAAGAGGAGCCTTGAACATAAATATTTGCACAAAAAAAGCATGTCTAGGCAGTGCTACAAAAACGGAAACCACCTAGAGTAGTCCCAAGCCAGTCATGCAAAACAGCATAGTTGTTCCAACTGGCCACCTGAGAACTAGAAAAGAGGTGCATACCACAGCGAGAAGAGAGAGCACACTTTATAGCATACATTGCTTATTAGTTGAGCCACACGGGTGGACCTCCTACTACAAGGCTCTACTGTTAGCTGTCAACTGCAGTTCTTTCACGTTCAAGGAGCAGTATCAACTCAGAGTAATAAGCACTCCTAGTCCCAACTCCTGAGAGTCAGTCTATAAATTAACAGGCATTATTTGGGAGAAAATATTCATTGTGATGTTACACATAATTGTACATAATTAATATAGTGCAAAAGCACCATAAAAATGAATAATGTTTTTAACAAAATTAATAGAATTACCATTATAGATGCTGTCTGCTTTGTAGTGTTTATTTAATAATAGCCATGCACAGTCATTAACACAGCCACCATTCCAGGAGATCATGTGATGTTCTAAAGACTAATGCACAGTATTTCTTTATTCATACATTACATTTAAACTCTATCAACAAGGTGGTTTAATGAACAAATTATTCTGAAAGCTAAGGATGTGGAATTTTAATATGTATGTATGTATATATATACATATATAGATATGCATGCAACATATCTTTCTTCCCTGGAGAATTGTCTATTAACTTCATTAGCCCATTTATTAATTAAAGATTTAATTTTCTGGTAATTAGTTTCTGCAGTT
Organism: Ellobius talpinus; assembly: GCA_001685095.1. NCBI lineage: Eukaryota > Metazoa > Chordata > Mammalia > Rodentia > Cricetidae > Ellobius > Ellobius talpinus. The sequence goes on from LOJH01043235.1 coordinate 11,947, forward strand.
CTTTATATATCCTAGATGTTAACACACTGTCTGGTGTGTGGTTATTGGGAAATACTTTATTCCATTCTGTGGATTTTCTCTTACTCTGTTGAACACTTCTGTTGCTGTGCAAAAGCTTTTCATTTTATGTGCAGCTCTTGTCATCATTTTAGGCACTAGGGTAGAAAAATGTTTTGCAAACAAATGCTTAGCAACATGTATACAACTCTTAGAGTTACTTTAGTTACTTTCTATTTTTCAAAAACCAGTGCCAACATTTAGGAATGTCTAGGGAAGTTTTCTTTTGTTCAGTGGGAACAATGGAGAAGAGGGTGTTCACTGGAGAGGTGGTGACAATACTCAGCTGAACTTTGCAAGAATAAACTATACAATCAGACACTAAAACGAGAGCAAGACAGTCAATTACAGTGCTTCTCAACCTTCCTGATACTGCGACCCTTTAGTATAGTTCCTCATGTTGTGGTGACTGCCAACTATAAAATTATTTTGTTGCTATTTCATAGTTGTAATATTGCTATTGTCAAGAATCATAATGCAAATATCTGATATGCAATGTATTTGCTATGCTATCTCTGTGAAAGATCATTTGACCCCTGAAAGGATTGTGACCCACATATTGAGAACCACTTGTCTACTGGCTCAGTTTCCCCTTTGCCCATGTAGCTGAGGAAATACAAAGTGTAGATATGTGTATGGCACAGTTGAATTGTCAGGGTCTGAATTTAGACTCTTTAGTGTCAGCACTTGAGGACTTGCTAGAAGTCTGTGATTTCTTAGTACCATGCATACACACACACACACAAACACATACACTTGGAAATGATTGACTAATTTCTTGGGAATACAAAAATTGGACAAAGACAATATAAGACACTGGTCATGGTAGCAGAGTAAGCACAATTTGGAACAGAAAACACATAGCAATGGACTATTATGAAGCATTATGTTGGGGCTGTGCTTACAGAGGGCATGTTTTGAATGGAAAATCAGACAAGGGTTCCTGATAGGAGTCAAGGTATGCATTTAGCTGGAGGTAAAAGAGGTTTTGGTGTAGCCAGTAGCCTATACAAAGGCTCACTGTAATGGTTATATACCATGTGTTTCAATTACTACACATTCTTCCTAATTCATACAGCTACAAATAAAAAAGACTGATTTACTTCTAATAGCCTAGAATTTTCTGTGATGTTAATTTTTCACTTCTTCAAAATTTGCCAAATAAAAACTTAAGTTCTATACCATAATTTGTCTGGATACACAGACATCATAATCAATTTGAGCTATACTCCACCTAAAGTTGGACTTGTTTAATTGGGTTGATCAATAAGTAGATGAAAAAAAGAAAGTACATTCAGCCTCACTGAATTCAACAGAGTCACTTAGATTCTTTAACAGACTGTTATGGACTGAATTGTGCTGAACTCAAATTCCACTTCTTAAAACCTTAAGCCCCAGGATGCCAGAATATACCCCTAAGCATATTTGAAAATAGGACATTAAAACATAATTAAATTAAGTGAAGCTACTAGTAGATGGATCCTAATCCAATACAATCTGTTTTATGAGTGGATTTGTACATACAGAGATGTAACAAGGGGCAGAATGAATAGAATAAGTAGAGATTGCCAAAAAGTGGCCACATAGACATCAAGAAAAGAGTCCCAAGAGGAAAAAAAAAACCCTGCTTTTATGAAAGTAAGAAAGTAAAGAACTATCATTTGAGCCATCTGGAATTTGGCATTTTGTTACAGTATTTTTGTCAGAACAACACACTTTTCAAGTTTGGGAATCATTGCATTATCTAATAAAGCTCAAACAAAGAAAAATCAGTCTTGAAAAGGGGGTATCTGAGTAGAGAATCTCAAGACTGAGGAATGAGAGCAGCTCATGGCAACTGGAAATTTATAAAAGTCAAGTGCAGACACAAACACCCCATTTGGAAGGGGAGAGGCCACTGATTCTAAGTAGCTTATTTCTAGACAATACAGGGTATTTTACTATATTCACAAAACTATAGGTTTGTGTCTTAGTTCAGGTTTCTATCGCTGTGAAAAGACACCATGACCATGGCAACTCTTATAAGGAAAA
>LOJH01043237.1:3253-14034 GCA_001685095.1 Ellobius talpinus
GAAACTGCCTTGGCCTGTTGATAGGGCAGAACTTAGGTAGGCAGGGAAGATGGACTGAATGCTGGGAGAAAGAAGGGTGGAGTGACATAGACATCATGGAACCGCCAGAGATAGACATGCTGAAACTTTGCTGGTAGGCTACGACCTCCTGTTGATGCACAGATTAATGGAGATGGGTTAAATTCAGATGTAAGAGTTAGCCAATAAAAGCTAGAGCTAATGGGCTTGGCAGTGATTTAATTAATACAGTTTTTATGTGGTTATTTCGAGGCTAAGTTACCCAGGCGGCTGGGACAAACAAGTGGCCTCCTCCTACAGACCCCCACCACACACACACACACCAGCTCTTGGCTGTACTGAGGGATGATAGATGAAAAAACCATTTCCAAAGCTATATGGCCTTTTAAAATTGTATTATGATAAAAGGATCATTCTGTTGGGTTTCACATTAAAATTGGAGAGACATACCACTAATTAAAATTGTACACAAGTAATAACAAAAAGGTGGGTGGGACCTGAAGAAAAACATCCAAAGTGACCTCTAGCATCTGTATGTGTGTGCACATGCATGTGTGTGTGCAAGCATGCACACACACACAATAGTCAGGGGGATGTATTCTAGCAGAAAATGGAAAATTGTAGGAAACTCAGAGAAGAAAGGAAAGGATTAATGTGAGGCACCAAAGTTAACTAGAATTCAAAGTACTAAGAAAAATGGGGATGCCATTTCACAGGAGCATCTGACAAAACCGCAGAGCTGGACAGCTTGCTAATGTCACTGAGGTGGGCAAGCCTGCACAGATGAGAAGAAGAAGGCAGCAGGGTGGAGGACTCAGCAGCTCAGGACAGGGTCCAGGAGGGCCCAGCAGCTCGGGACAGAGTCCAGGAGGGCCCAGCATCTTGGGAAAGAGTCCAGGAGAACCCTAGCAGTTCAGGGAAGGGTCCAGAAACTCAAGGCAGGGTTCAGGAGGGCCCAGAAGCTCATTCAGGACAGGGTTCAGGAGAGCTCAGAAGCTCATGGTAGGATACAGGAGGACCAACAGCTCAGGGCAGTGTTCAGGAGGGCCCAGAAGCTCAGGGCAGGGTACAGGGGGTCCCAGCAGCTCAGGGCAGGGCCCAGGATGGTCCAGCAGTTCAGGATAGGGTCCAGGAGGCTCCAGAAGCTCAGGGCAGAGTCCCGGAGGGCCCGGAAGCTCAGGGCAGGGTACAGGGAGGGTCCAGAAACTCAGGGCAGGGTACAGATGTACCCAAAAGCTCGGGGCAGAGTCCTGTAGCACAGCTTACTTTCCTGTGCAGGAATTTGCATTAGCAGCTCTCAGCAACCAATTATTAGAACTTGGGCTTTTTGAAAGGATGCAAAAAAATGGTACCTGGATGCCCTCTGTAAGCACAGTCTGATACGCTGAACACTCTTCCCATTGTTTAATGTCCAATCTGAGGTTAGAAGCCATCCTGGCACAGAATTGGACTCAATTTCTAATGAAATGCAAAACATTGCCGAAGTACTGCTTTGAAGCAGCAGAGGGCGCTCTCCCCTCTTTAACGGTGGGAGAGTCGGGCATGTGTAGTGTTTCGCAGGGACATAGAATTACATGAGCTTCCTTGTAAAGCCTGCATGGTATAGTCCACATCCACTTCCAGAAATTCATCCCAAGGAAACGATTTGAAAGAAGGAGTAACGGGAAAATAAATGTCCAAGATCAATATCGCACTATAACTTACAAAACGAGAAGCAGCTGAAATGACCCTAAGCGGAAGGATAGGAGGAAGTGTGTAGAATACAACTCAAACATCAAAATAATAGCGAAAATGCTTCCTAGTTAAGCTGCCATGGAAACTACATGCAGTATATACAGACTATAAACTTTGCTCTATAATACATGTATAAACATACCTATAAATATATATGCAACCAAACATAAATTGAAATTTTTGAGCAATGATGCATAGCTTTGCTTAAGCATACTGGGCTTATTAATGCTTCCACTTGTTTACTATTGCAATTGCTTCACTATGAGAGGTGCCTACCAGAGACTTCGACAGAAAGTGCTGGGCTACTCGTGCACAGGGTGGAGCAAGAAGATTAGAGCTCACAAAGACTCCTGGACGTGCCACCCAGTGTTCTGGCATTGAGAACGCTTGCCCCAGGTAGTTTCCTGACCCTGGCTCTCACACACACTAATGCTGGACCTGATGTTACATCTCCTGTCTTCCTGGAAGATGGTACAGAAAGTAGCTTTGTCAAACGCGTGTGATGTTGGGATTTCAGAGCTCACATCAAAGTACCTGCGCTGTAATGGTGAAGTTAGTTGTTGGGGTAACTGTTATTTTGAGTGGCCCCCATAGAGGCAGTGGGGAGGCAGAGGTGTCTCTTAGATATTCCCATCAGCAATGTGACTCAGAGGGAAGCAGGACAGCAGAGACTGTTTCCAGGAGGCACATGGCATAGTCTTTGAAACACTCTGAAACATTTCTACAAGACCCACTCCACCTCAGAAAAACTATGCAAGGTTGAACGTGCACTGTGTGTTACCATGTTCTGGGACTCCATTAAGGATGCTATGTGCTTTATGCCAGTTCTTCCTTAACTTTGTGGCATCTCTAGACTTCTTTTATGCCAACTTGTACAGGAGGAAACTGAGTACCAGAGAAGGCATCATACCTGAGTCTTGGTAAAGAAAGTACTGCGTTAGAATGAAACTAGGTCCTCTAACTCATTCCTTCCCCCTGGGGTCTGGCATACTGTGACCCCTGGAAAAAGCTCTCCCAGACTTTAGACTGTGATACTCAAAGAAACAAAAAGATTAGGTGGCTACAAGGACTTGAGGAACTATTCTGTTTCAAAAATGAAAAGACATGAATGTGTGTGTGTGCATTCGTGCATGTGTGTGTGCATGTATGTGTGTGTGCATGTATGTGTGTGTCCGTGTGTGTGCATGCATGTGTGTGTGCATTCATGCATGTGTGTGCATTTGTGTGTGTGCATGTGCACATGCATTTCTTTGTGTGTGTATGTGTGCGTGTGCATGTATGTGTGTGTGTCCATGCACATATAGAGGCCAGATATCTACATCAGTATTTCCTTCACACTCTCTGCCTTATTTTGGGAGTAGAGTCTGTCACCAAGCCTGGAGCTCATTGGCTACACTAGACTGATTGGCCAGTGAGGATTTGCCTGATTCTCCTTGTCTCTGTCTACTAGTATTAGGGTTACAGATACGTGCTGCTTGCCATACTTAGACTTTTATGTAAATACTGGACACTCAAACACATGTCTTCAAGTTTTCTTAGTGTCTTAGAGTTTCTATTGCTGTGAAGAGACACCATGACCATAGAAATCCTATAAAAGAAAACATTTAATTGTGGTGGCTTATAGTTCAGAGGTTCAGTTCATTATCAATGGTGGGAAACAGTAGCATGCAGACAGACATGATACTGGAGCTGGAACTGAGTGTCCTACATCTTGCAATCAACAGGAAGTGGTCTGAATGTCACACTGAGCAACGCCTAAGCAAAAGAGACCTCAAAGCCCGCCCCCACAATGACACACTTCCTCCAAAAAGGCCATACCTCCTAATAGTGCCACTCTCTTTGGGGACCATTTTCTTTCAAACCACCACAGTCGGCAAGCAGTTTATCTACTGAGCCATCTTCTCAGCCCCATAAGATTGTTTTGAAAGGCATTTGGACATCAGTTTAAAAGTAAGTCTCCTGTATTTCGTATGTTGAAGCCCCATATCCCCTTGTGCCTCAAAATGTCAGCCAGCCAGGCATTCTAAAGTAAGAAGTTAAGACTGATCGCTAATATTGACACTAATCCAGAGAGACTAATTTTGTTTTATAAGGAGAAGCAATTCTACCTGAAGACACCCACAGATCAAGGCCAAGAGAGAGACAGCTTGGACCAAAGTAACACATGACCACGTACTGGTCGACTTCTGAACACGAGAGGAAAATTTCTGGTGAAGTCTCCCTGTCTGTGGGACTTGGTTGTGGGGGCCCCAGCCGGCTAATATGACAGCTATTTCCGTGCCTGTGGTGGTCTTAATTCTGCAAAGAAAGTTGCCATGTAACTTTGGAACTACAGAAACCGTGACCTGGGAAGGAAGGGCAGAAGTGCTGATGAGGCCCAGAACATTGAAGTTAGTCTTATAAAATGAAAAGCTGGCATGTGGTCAAAGAACAGAACTCGTTCTATTAAAAAATATCATTCTTCCTCCCTTCAGGGGCAAAGTAGAGTGTAATATAGCCTCAGCAGTTAGAAAATACCAGAAAAATGCTTTCTAATGTATCTTACCTCCTCGTTATATAGATGAATAAATAGAGGCTCAAAAGAGAGCAGTGCTATGCCTGTGTGCTGAGGTGCATCCGCCACTGTCTCTGCCTTGGTGGCAAGAAAGCAGCAGGTGATTGGTGCCCTCGAGAGCTATGGTTCTCATCCTGTGGGTGGAAACAGCGCTCAGAGTGCTCTAAATGTTTTTCTAGAAACACTGCAGTTGAAATGACATCCTTGCACCACAACAAAAATCATTTTTCTACTCCCAATTCTTATATAGAACACACAGTCTATAAAATAAATAAATAAATCACAGCTCACTGTGGTTTTCACCATTTTCTACAGCTGTGGCTTCTTTTACGAAGTCCCTATTTTGACCAGCAGGTGGCAGCATTTCAACCACCAGTTGGGCAAAAGAACCACGGAGACGCCAGCAGCTTCTACTGTACTGAAGAAGGTCTCAGATCAACATCCTTGGCATCACCTGGGAACTTTTTTTTTAAGGTATATCCGGGCAGTGGTGGCTCATGCCTTTAATCCCAGCGCTCAGGAGGCAGAGGAAGGTGAGTTCAAGACCAGCCTGGTCTATTGAGCAGGTTCCAAGACAGACTCCAAAGGTACACAGAAAAACCCTGTCTCAATCAATCAATCAATCAATCAATCAATATAATCTTGGACTGGGGAAATGTTTTGGTCAGTAGAGTTCTTGTGTTGAGATGAGGAACTGAATTTGATCCCCAGCACCAAGGGTTATTGTTGTTGTTGTTGTTGTTTTGTATGTTTGTTTGTTTTTCAGTTTTACCCTTTCATTAAAAATAGATCCTTCTCTCATACAGTATATCCTGATTATAGTTTAACCTCCCTCCACTCCTCCCAGTTCCTCTCTACCTCCTGGGCCCTCCAGATCCACTCCCTTTTTGTCTCTCACTAGAAAAGAACAGGCTTCTGAGAGAAAACAACCCAACATGACAAAGTAAAATATAATAAGACAAAGCAAACCATATATTAAAGTTAGACATGGCAGCCCAACAGGAGGAACAGTGTCCCAAGAGCAGGCACAAGAGTCAGAGACCCACCTGTTCTCACAGTCAAGAGTCCCATAAACATACCAAGCTGACAGCTGTAATATGTACAGAGGGCCTGGTGCAGACCCTCCTAGGCCCTGTGCTTGCTGCTTCAGTCTCTGTGGGTTCGTATGAGCCTTGCTTAGCTGATTCAGAGGGCCTTGTTCTCCTGGTCTCCTCCATCCCCCCCCCNCCCGGCTCTTACAATCTTTTCACCTCCTCTTCCACAAGATTCCCTGATCTCTGAAGGGAGGAAATTGATAGTGACCTCACATTTAGACTCTCTCTCTTTTTCTATTGTGGTTGTGGGGTCTCTACCTCTGTTTCCATCTGTTGCAGGAGGAAGCCTCTCCGATGATGACTTGACAAGGCATTGATCTATGAGTATAGCAGAATATTAGGAACAATTTTATTGATTTTTTTTTTACTACCAGTAGTATTTGGTTTTTACCTTAGATTTCTGGGCTATCTAGTCTCTGGTTCTTGGTTACAGTGTCAGGTACGTGTTCCTTCTTGTGGAGTGGGAGTAAAGTCCTACAAGTTCTGAGCCACCATTACCATAGCATATTTGATAGACAGGACTGATGTAGGTCAAGTGTTTTGTGGCTGGTTTGGTGTCCATGTTTTCTTTCAGCAGCCTACAGAATACCTTACCTCAACAAATAGACTAGAATATAGCAGTGAATGCTCCATGTAGGCGCCAGCTGGACTTCTCCATGTTTAATGAGTTGTGTGGGTGTTGCTCTTGGGAATAGAACCCCACTGTTGGTTTGTGGAGAGCAATCCTTTGTCTCAGCAACAACCTGGGTTGTTTGGTAATTTCGACAGGAGCCCCCTTGGCCAACAACTCAATTGAATGCAACCCAGTCTTGTCATTGGAAGCCTCACCTGGTAACAAGAGATGGCCAGTTGAGACTCTGTAACCCCCCATCTAGGAGTCCTCACTAGGGTCATCTTCATACACTCTAGGAAGTTTCTACTGCACTATGTTTCCACATCACCCCCAAATGCCCCCCAATTCCAACCATCTGTCCCCTACCCTCTCCTTCCACCCCATCTCCCCTCCCACCTGCCTCCCCCTCCCATCTCCACCCACCCTCAGTTCCTACTATAAAAATCTATTCTGTTCTAGGGGGATCCATGCATTCCCCCTAAGGTACCCCTCTTCACCTAACCTCTCTATTGACTGTAGCATGTTCATGATAACATCTAATATCCACTTATAAGCGAGTACATACCATATGTATCTTTCTGTCTGGGTTACCTCACTCAGGATGATTTTTTTCTAGTTCTATCAATTTTCCTTCAAATTTCATGTCATTTTTCTAAGGAGCTGAATAATACTCTATTGTGTAAATGTACTTACTCAACTATGTTCACTGTGGCTATATCATAATAGTGAGAAGCTGGAAACAATCCAGTGCCAAGTTTTAAAAGCCCATCTTTGTGCTACACACCTGTAATTCCAGAACTGAGGAGGTATGAACAGAGGGAGCTCTGGGGCTCAGGGGCTAGCTTGCATAGCTTTTCACAGGAATTCCAGTCTAAAGAGAGATTATTTCTCAAAGAAACTAAGATAGAATCTGAGGTAAGATATCCAAGCTTGATCTTTGGTCTATGAACACATGCGTGTGCACTCCCCTATACACACATATGCACACAAATCCTGGGCCCTGCTCCATACAGACTCAATCAGATTCCATAATAGTGACTCTCAGCAATCTGAGTTTTAACATGCCACTCAGGTGATTATGTTTTGTACTGACATTAAGAATCACTGTTAAAAGTTATTCATAAGAAATCAAGGCACGTTTTCAGTGAAATGAACAGCACAGTGTTTTTCCTCGGTTAACTTAGTTCTCTGTCCACATAATTCACATCACAGGCATAGATCAGCAATGCCTCTGTTGACAGCATCATTTTTATCAATTACCTACCATAGCCCAACTTGTTCCATTTGATTTGATCTTTGCAGCAACCATGCATGGCTAATGCTCTTGGAATTAGTAAAATAGAGACCCTCATGGCACAAGATTATGTTGTAAAGAAGCCCAGTGTGATCACCAGTTTCAGTTGTCAACATGACAGTATCAAGAATCACTGGGAAAGGGATTCTCGGTGAGGGCTTGTGTGGATTAGGCTATGGACTGTCTAACTTGGGTTAGCTGAGGTAGAAAGACCCACACTGAATGTGAGTACCATTTCATGGGCTGGGCCCTAGGCTGTATGGAAAGGAGAGAGTAAGCTGGCCACAGGCATGCATGCATATATTCATCACTCTCTGCTCTTGACTGTGGATATAGTGTGACTAGCGACTTCAGGTTCCTGCCACTGTGACTTCCCTGCAATGCTGGACTGTGACCTTGACATGTGAGCCCCACAGACCTTTCCTCTCTTGCATTGCTTTCTTCAAGCTATTTTGTCATAGCAACAGGAAACAGGAAACTATGACAGTCAGAAGGTAGCGCCATCACCAAAGCCCACATAGTTTTCTCTCCGTGCCCATGTAGCGTCACCAGATGTGTCAAACAAAAAATACAGGATGCCCAGAAGAAAGGCGGGGGAAAAGTGGGGAATAGCCTCCAGCAATAAGTCTTGCCTACTCCTATAAAAAGCTAAAAAAAGGGATAAAAGGCACAAATTTTTAGTGCAGATCTATCTTATACAGAATGTGAGACACTGTGGAAAATTCTTTGATGTTTACTAATTTTTTTGCTGATATTTGCTCTGCGTATGAAGCCTACACTTTACCAGGAACACTATTTTGCATCCATCTGTTTGCAAATATCTCATTAAAGAGGCTGAAAAGGTCTTTCCCAGAGGGATTTGAGAATAAACCTGAGCATGTGTGCCTCATTCCATAAGCTGTATCTTTATGTCATCCCCAGAAAATCTACATGTGTGTCACCATGAGGGAACAACAATCTTGAGTCCATACAATTCAAAATGGCTTCTGACTCATCAGAGGACACCACAGCTAATGGCCTCTCCACATATAACCTCTATCAGGAAATACCCTGTGAGGTCAAATATTAGAGGATTTGGGAGGGGGTCCTACTTGAGATCCTGACAGAAATTGCTGCAAAATTCAATAAAATATTACTTATAGAAATAAAATACCTGATTGGGTTGATAAAGGTAGGGTTTAGTAAAGCTGAGCTAATTTTACACTTAGTCAAGTACTCGAAATACCTTTCATATATGTGCTGGTCAGTTTTCTGTCCATGACATAAGGGAGAGCCATTTTTGAAGAGGAAAGCTCAACTGAATAAATACCCCTTCCATGCTGGCCTGCGGGCAAACCCGTGCTACAGTTTCTTGACTGATGATTGATATGGGAGGGCCCAGCTCAGTGGGAAGTGCCATCCCTTGGCAACTTGGTTCTGCCTGCTCTAAGAAAGTAGATTGAGAAGGCAAGGAAGGATCAGATGGAGCAGCACTCCTCCGTGACCTCTGCATCGGTTCCCGCCCTGCTTGGGTTCCTGCTCTGTCTTCCCTCAGATTGATGGACTGTCACCTCACAGCATAAGATTAAACCTTCTCTTTCCTCCACAAGCTGTGTGCTTGTCATGCTGTTTTGTCGCAGTAGTGAAAACCCTAAGACAACACAAACATTGACTCAAATCTCTTATCCAAATCAGCAGCACAAGAGTCACAGCAGAAATAGTGATGCTGGTCTACAAGTGAGGAGATGTTTTAATAAGAACATTAAATATGAGATACACTGGTGAAAACAGATTTACAGATGATACACAGACCTGTTCACGCAGTGTTCGTTCAACACCAAGGGGAAAGGCCTTCTTCCATCGGGACAGTTGTTATTGGTCTAATGGGAGCAGCACAGCATCCAATTACACAAAATTTCAAATGCTCTGTTGGCGGAAATGGCTTTAAGCCTAGCTGCTAAAGTACAGACGTTGTCTACAAGCTCCTCTTCCTGTACCTACGAAAATCAGTACAGCTCAAAGGGACAGATGAATCAGGCCATTTGACAAACATGTATTAATATCTTATGTATGCCAAGTTTTGAAAAAAATGGACTTAAGCTTTTTTTAAGTGGGGAGGGGAGAAGTAGATCTAAATGAATCAGTTCTGAGGGATGGGAAACAGAGCCATCAAGGTCGGAATCCTGAAGTATAAGTGGTGGGTAAGGATGCATGTGGGGTGGGTTATAGGCCGCCAGAAAGGCAACTTTGAGATTGCAGCAAAAAGCCTTCTTCAGTCTTGGATTTTCTTTGTCCTTCATCTGGCAACAATCAAAGTAATACCTTTCATCTGTCTGGTTTTAATAACTCAAGTCTGTGTCAATAAATCATTATCAGCATTATTTTTTGTCCTCTAGCATTAATTTGTACACAGCTTGGGAAAAAGCATTCCATTGACTTATGTGTAGTGCTGAAGGTGTTTAAGATTTTCGCATCATAAATAATGTTGGACTGATATACACATCCTTCCTTTATAACTGCCCAAGAAGGTCCTGCTATGAGATTTTTGTAATTGAGTCCCTGTATGGAACTTTTCAGAAATCATGATAAACAGCATACATGATAGCTCCTAAAGATAAAATGTATTTTACAGCCTTCATAAAATCCACCAAGTTATTAAAGCATATACTTAGTTAAAGCACTTGAGTAAGAACAACCCAGAACCCAGGAGGCAGAGTGAGTGAGAGGCACAGGCTTCCAGAAGGAGGTGGTGACCTTGCTTTGTGATAAGTCATGGAGGAGTTTTACAAATATTTTGTGCTGTGTCATCCAGGGATTTCTTTTTTCCTGGTTTTCCAAGACAGGGTTTCTCTGCAGCTTTGGAGCCTGTCCTGGAACTAGCTGTTGTAGACCAGACTGGCCTTGAACTCACAGAGATCTGCCTGCCTCTGCCTGCCGATGGATGGGATTAAAGGTCTGCGCCGCCACAGCCCGGCTTCATCTAGGGTTTTCAAGAGCAGGGGAGTCTTTTATGTCATAGCTGTTGTAAGGAAGAATTGGAGACTCCTCAAAGAAACCTGGAAAGCTGGGGTTAAAGCACACGCTCTGCTTCTCCTTCCTCCACCAGGAATAGCACAGCACTTTTCACTCTGGGCTGAGCCTTGGGCACGATGCTAAACTCCACGCCCTTCTTTTGGTACAAACTTACACGAAAGAGTTATTATGGGGATTGGTCTCCATTTACCAAAGAGAAACAAAGCCCAAAGTCAACAAGCTGAAGAGTGGTGGGGGATGTCTCTAACGAAGATACATCTTGTCCAGTGGTGGGAGGGGTCTCTAACCCAGATCTATCTTATCCTGTGGTGGTGGGGTCTCTAACTAAGATCTCTCTTATCCAATGGTGGGAGTTCTCTAACCTGGATTTATCCTGCCCAATGGTGAGAGGTCTCTAACCTGGATCTATCTTTTTTTATTTTTTTTATTAAAAATTTCCACCTCCTCCCCTCCTCCCATTTC
>LOJH01043239.1:4256-16077 GCA_001685095.1 Ellobius talpinus
ACACACAGACAGAATATTGTATACATAATAAATAAATAAATATTAAAAAAGACTTAAAAACTATAGGCAACAGAGTCAATTTGGGAGCAGAAGAGGTGGCCCTCTCCAATGAAGAACACTCAAATTGGTTCTCCAGTGCCAAATAATCAGCCCAAAAATACGTATAAGCAACAATATGTGGATTCAATAGGTTATAATTGGAAATATATATATGTACATAAAAATACATATATACATGCAGTAACAACCGATGAAAATGAGAGGCCATGAATCTGAAGGAGAGTGGGGAAAGTATACACGAGCGTGTATAGGGAGGAAGGGGAGGGGGGCAACATTGTTAATTATAATCTCAAAAACAAACAAGCAAACAAAATAAATAATTTTAAAAACCAAAAGAGGGAAAAAAGGAACCTGCTACTCTGGAGTCAGGGTTTCATATAGTCCTGGCTCACCTGAAACTTACTGTTTAGCCAAGGCTGGTGTTGAACTCCTCATTTTTCTGCTTCCACCTCACAAGTGAGGACAGGATACAAACAGGAAATGGAATGTAGAAAGGTCAGAATGGCTGAACTGTGCCAACTGCACAGTTTAATGGGGGAAACAAGGTGTACAAGAGTCAGACTTTCAAGTTTCATGTGTGACGAGGAGGGCACCTAATCTATGTAATGTCACTTCTAGGCCAAGTATTATTAGAACCACCGTTCCACAGATTAGTCAATTCAATACTCATTACAATCCTAGGAAATATGTTATCTTTTAGATGTGGTTAGGAGGCACTGAGAACGTGCCTAAGGCTATAGAACTAGGAATGAGGTTTCTAATAAAGAAAACATATTTATCTCATTTTGTACTAAATTCCAAACTAGCCAAATTCTAATATATATATTATATTATATATATATTATATATATTATATATATTAGAAGTAGGGGGTTGTGCCCTAGTCATATCAATTCTACTGTGTTAATAGTCTCGGAGGGACCTGGAGAGCTCTAACATTAAAAGGTCTTTGGGTTTTGATAACAAACAAAAGAGATAATACTACAAAAAGTAAAAGGTTATATATAGGATTAAACTGAAATAAAAGCAAGCCTTTATCTAACTACTTACTAACATAGTTCCCTTGAGTAAATTCCTTTAGCTGAGAGAAATGAAAAAAATATTACAGATTCCCAGTTGCCCTACTTTACTCTTTAAGGGTCACTGTACTTAAGCAATGTAAAACAAAGGACAGCTGGGTAGAATTCAACATTCCTAATGACTTCTATTCCTGTTTCCTGTTCCTCTGGACTTTGCTAAAATGAAATATTAGGATACTGTAGGAACGAAATATCACTGAGGTGACTACTTGAAGCTCTACACTGAGAAGGGCCAAAACCTCATTTAATAGTTTCCTTCTGTTGGGTGGCACTTGCCCAACAAATTTTTTTTCTGACAAAAGCCTTTCTATACATATTTGTTTGGGACTCTATCTCATGACAAAGCCTCTGCTTATTTTCTTTACATTTTTACAACAAGCTTTCGCTGTCACTATTTTGAACTTAGACACTTGACAAGGAAGCACATAGTTAAGCATATGTACACAAATATATAAAGTATATATGCAAATGTGTTTTACAATACATTCTGGATATTCAAGGAAGCTGTTAACTAGAACATGAAAGTCAAGCTGAATTAGAATGATTTCATTCTTTTTTTTTGTCTTCTGGGGAAAGACACTACACAAAAAACTTATCTGAGTAAGTAACTCCAAATGTAAATTTTAAGCTTTTGGCTTTTTTTTCTCTAAAGCTAATTTAAAATTTGAGCATCCCATTGTTTCCCAAAATCATGGAAATCCCGTGGCTAGCATTCTGTAGGACCAGTCCCTTAATGTGCTGCAGCAGGTCACAGATGGGAGAGATGATAGGGTGGGCCAACCCAAGGCTCAGGATGTAGGTTTCAGTGGTAGCTGAGCTGGTCAGTCTGAGCCACTGGGACAGCCCCCTCTCAGGGGCAGAGCCAGCTCTCCTGTGTCCATGACAACAGGGCCAGCTCTCCCACAACTGTGCTGAGGCCATTTCTCTTGGGTGGTGGTGGGGGTGGAGGCTCTCCCACAAGGAGCTGAGCCAGCCATGTCAGGGCCAATGAAGGGCAGGACCTGCTCAGCATGGCCCTCAGATTTCAACATGCATGGTTCCCATGTGTTGGAAGCTCCACATTGAGGGCCATCTGTCACGGCTCCATGTTGGGGCGACATCTGCCGCGGCCCAGCCTGGACAGGTTTGTACGTTTCAGGGTAGGGGTGTGTGGATAAGAAATGTTAGGCAGAAAAGAACAGAGATACAAAAGAAACATACAGAGACATAGAATAGTCAGGAGGGCAACCCAATGAATACTGAATCTGTCCATGTTTATTTCTCATGATCTTTACATACCTGAATCCAAAAATGTGAAAGAAGACTTCTTTACCATGATACAAACAAGAAACAAACAAAGTAATTACCCTCTTAATAACCAAAATACCAAGTAACCATACTCTAGTTCCTGTTAGTAGCCATATCTTAGGTCAAACCTCTTGTCAGTAACCTTGAAGGAGCAAGAATAGGCCCGAACTCTCTGACCTTTAGTCAAGGTGGACCACATCCACTTCTGTGGGGTCTTAGGTGGCTGACCAGACCCTGCACAGTCCTCAGAGAAGTTTCAGTAAGGGTCTAGTGATGGTTATGCCAGGGGCCAGAGGCCTTTAACTAGACCAATAACTCATTGCAATAAACAGCTGCGGATGGACCTGATTGAACAACAGGGTATACTGTGTGACACACCATAGTTCCCAAAGCCTCTGAGTTGTTGGAGTGGGGGTGTCCAGGAAATCCTTAAAACAACACAGGCAACTGTCATTGTCTTTGGCTGCCTCCCAGAACTTAAGGTAAGACACTATGAAGATACCGCACATTTCAGACACAAGAATTATGGAAACCTCCTCTCTGAAGATTAGCTCTTATAGTATGAGAAGGTGCTATGCATGCTACTAAGAGAAAAGCTCTTAAAAGTTCTAGCCAGCTGTCAACTGTGTAAAGCACACAGGGATCAGAAGGGCAAAATATCCCCAATGGTGTGATAATGGTATTTTAACAGTCATCTGATAGGACTTCAGCCCTGCTCAAAGAGGGAACACATGGCCGGTACTGTTAACCTAGTCAGCTATCCACAGTTGGAGAGGTTATAAACAAAAGAGGAAAAACTACTGCTGTCATTTTCTTAAACCAATATAACTCCAAACTGTATTCTAGTGTAGCTCTTATCCTTCATCAAAGATTCTTCTACAGCAGGTGGAGATTACCATTACAATTTGTTAAAATGTAAAGAATAAGTGAATCAAGGGTACAGAGACTCAATTAGTACATCTATAATACAACCCCCTACACACACACACACACACCCCTAAGGCTCAAGGAACATCATGGAAGGTAAGCAGAAGTATTTTTAGAGACAGAGGACTGGGATACCCACTACAAAATACTAGATGTGAAAAGGATGTTATAGCCATGAAATCTCCAAAACGTGGCTGTCTATACAAGACCTGCACACTGAACATATCATTAGATATACCAAAGAGAATGGGAAAAATGCACAAGGTCTTAGACCTAGATGAAGAACTATAGGCAATCAATGGCTGCTGAAAAACAAAACCTCTTATAGGTTGTCCAATCTCAAGTGATCAGCCCTAAATGTATGTAGACATGAGCATCATAAAATGGATTCAGTAGGTTGTATATACACACACATAATTATGTATCTGTATGTATGTAACCATTATAATTATAAAAAAAGCCATGACACTGAGAAGGAATGGGGAAATACTAATGGAATTGGACGGGAGTAAAACTGATATAAATATTGTGCATTCATGTACACAATTTTCAAAAAATTTATGAAAAAATAACAAAAGATACGGGGAAGCAAGGAAGAGGCCAAAGACAATATAAGATCCATGGTAATAAGTAAGAAAGGAGCCCCTGGTCACTGTTGAACACAATTCTTGTTGATCTTTGTTGGTAGAACAAAAAACGGAATATATATTTATATTAGAGCTATAAAATAAGTTAATTTACATTTTCAATGCAAAAAAATAAAAAGTATATCTTGAAGAAATGGTTATTATTTTTTCTCTGAAATTCTTTCTACAGAAAGTTGAACTGTCATGAGAGCTGTACAGGAACACCTTGACAAATACTAAACAAGGAAAAGCTTTTCCTGGAAGGCCCTCTTGTGGAAGAAAGAATTATTCACTGACTTTCTTGTTCTACTTAACAGTTCATTAAATAAAATAAGATTTAAACAAAATAAAAACTACTTCCTATATAAACAGAATTAAATTTAAGCTCTAAGAACCATGCCATTAGTAAAGCACTGGCTAAAAATTAACGTATTTCATTTTCTCAGTGACGGGATTATGACTGTCCCTATATTCCCAGCTCCAATCCAACTGATTGCTAATTATGTCATAGATACTTTACAAAACACATAATTGAAAATATGAAAATCATTAGATATTTTTCTTCAATGCTAGCTTGAAATTTTTATAACAAGCCAGAGACTTAAAAATCGTAGCCCTAAACTGACTGTTTACTACATAAGCTTATAAGTTTCAACCTATATATATTTAAATAATACAATCTGGTAATAAAGCTGGAGCACCCCATTTGAAAATCCAAGTTCCAGATCAGAAATACTGTCATGACGGTACAAGTCGAAAGTTCCTCACTTCAGCCATGGTAAGACAAAGTCAAATCACAGTTGCAGCAGACAGAGGAATCAACTTTATGTGTACGATGTGTACAAAAAACACAATGTGATTGTGTTTTGCCTTGGAACCCATCCCTTAGGCATTTCATTATGTATAATACAATCTCCAAAATCTGAATCTGAAATGGGAAATACTTCTGACAACAAACATTGTCAGGTGAGGGAGACATAAAACTGTTTATTAAGTGGTCTACCCGTCTCTGCTCTCTCAGACATGTTGCTGTACTTAGTATTTTACATGGGTTCTGAACTCAGTGCTCACGTTTGTTCTTTACCCACTGAGCCATTCATACAACCCATTTCTTGCCAAGGTTGATGATGTATCCTGTTGATCCCAGCCAGCAAAAGGCAGAGGCAGGTGACCTCTTTAAAACTGAGGTCTGCCTGGTCTACACATGAGACCCTGTCACAAAAAAGAAACTGGAGGTTCTGTATTAGAGATAGTACTGCCCCCTACGTGTATATGGCAATGTCTTTAGAAATTTTGGATTGCCATTACTGGTGAGAGGGAAGGAAGGAGGGAGGGTAAGTTACTATTCAGTACTTTTAGGTAGAGCTGTCAGTGGTGCTGCTAATGTACAGGATAGTAAATCTCTTACAGAAATCATTACCTGCTCCAAGTGCCAATAGTTCTGAGATCACAATACCCTGCTCTAGATAGAGGCTTATATAGACAGAAATTTGATTTTTCCCAGTGTCATTTTGTAAGTGGTAATATGTCATCAGGACACACATCTCTAATATAATAATTTCTTCTTCATTCATTAGGTAGAATATGTCCATAAAGAAGGTCCCATTTATTTCTATATACTTGATATATTCCACATATGAAACATACGATGATGGGGCTAGAGAGATGATTCAGCAGTTAAGAGCATACACTGCTCTTGCAGAAGATCACAATTCTGTAACTCTAGCTCCTGGGGAGCTAACACCCTTTTGTGGCCTCTGCAGGCACCTGCACAAAAGTTGCAGAGATACTCAGACATGCATGCACACGTACAAATAATTAAATCCCTTTAAACACAGCAATTGGAAGGCAGAAGAGGTGAATCTCTATGACTTTGAGGCCAGCCTGGTCTACAGGTCTACATATTGAGTTTCAGGCTAGCTTAAAAAAAAAAAAGAAAGAAAAGCAAGACCTTCTTTCATTCCACCCTGAACCCCTACAAAAGTAGGATGAATGCTCAATTTTCTAGAATTTTTCAAAATAATGAATTGGTTTTTCTAAATATCCTCTAACCTAGTAAGATTTTTGGAGAATCATTCTAAATGTCGATTTAGACATTTCTAATATATTCAGCTTAGTGCGCCATCATTCACGGCCAGTTAAGAGTCTTCATTTAGGTTCACAGAGTCATCTGGGATTGTCTGTTTTGCATTCATGCCTGACAAAATCATCAAAGTATACCTAAGATTATTTACACATAGATTTCTTTTTCTAGATGTGGAATCAGCTATTTTCTCCAATGAGCCATTTTAGTACAAAACAGTACTTAGAGGCTATGCAGATGTAATGAGGAAATGTTTTATTTTCTTTTGGGGGAGGGAGGTTCTTTCTGAAACAAGAGTTCACAAATGTAGTGCAAGATGTCCTCAAACTTATCCTTCTGACCTAGCCTGTACTACCATGCTGGGCTTGTCCACCCACCCCTCCCAGTCCCATTTACAGGAAATGCATTGTGAAGTTATTCTGGTTATTTCCAAATCAAAGCCTTCAAAGCTCTTACTATTTAACATCCTTACTTTACACTGAAGCTGTTTTCTTTCAGGCTAAAAATCCTAATGGCATCATTTATTTCTTCACTTTTACCAGAAGAACATCACAGATATTAGCAGCTTAACTACTGAAAACAGGTTAAGATGCTTTTTGAAATTCTTTTTGTGCTTAGAATCAAATTACTTTGGAATAATTTTTCTCTATGAGGTTATGCTGCTAACTCAAAAGTTAGATGTATTTGTTTCATTTTGCTTTTGTTTGTCTTGAAGAAAAATTAATTTTATTTTTGGATTATTTCAAAGTGGGAAGAAACGCTAACAACTAAAATGAATATAGACTAAGCTCATTTCGTACCCCATGAATAAGAAGGAAAGATGCTGGCCTGTCCCTGTGGGGCTTCACCACACACCCCTGACCATTTCCCAAAAAGTGGAAACACTATATACATCCCCTCTTTTCCTTTTAATAACATGTAAAATGACAGTAACTTCCTAATAAGATAAAGAGATAAGACTTTAGTTTCCCACTCATTTAACAAATTTCATGAATTTACATAAGATTTCGAATTTAAATGTTCTAGTTAATGATTGTTAGTAAAACTATGGAGCTGTATAAACATTATAGATCCAATGTTATATTTTTATCACTTTAAAAACGTAACTGTAGCCATGACTCTTCTATTTTTCCCCTTTCTGAAACATTTTTTCTTTTATATGTATGTTAGATGTTATAATTTACCTAAAAAATCTTGGTAGAGAAATCAGACATTTAAATTTAATAAGCTGATTAATATTGGGCTATTCATTTGAGATGGGGGCCCATTTTGCCTATGCTGATCTCAACTCTTAAGCTCAAATGATCCTGATGCCTCAACCTCCCAAGGTGCTGGGATTAAAGTCATGCATCCACTTGGCCTTAATTCCACTTGAATTTTCAACAGTAATTTTTTTAGCCCAAGTATTCATACACAAAATGTCTACTCTTGAGTTGTACAGACCTTGCTCTACACACCTCTTCTTTGTAAATCACTCTCTTTGTCCAAATACTTTATATGACATTTATACCTGATTAGCCTTTTGGGAGAAAGGTTATTTATTGGCTCCTCACAATGAGTAATACTGAAACACTCCTTATTTCCCTGTTCTAAAGCACCAACTGATATAATACTGTTATCAAAAACAACAAACAGCAAATATGCCATTTTATTTATATCTTTCCTTTTCAGAGAATTTAGTTATATAACCACAGTTAGTATATGTATCACTGTCCCTTTAAGACATAGCTCTTACTCTTTCCAGTAAGTTCTTCAAAGGAGTTTGAGATTTTAAATCTAGACAATGCCAGCTTTATTAGACTGTTCCCTAGTCTGTAACAGTCTTTTCCAGTTTCAGCTCTTTTCATACTGGACTGCTGAACTTTCCATGGTTAATGGAGCCTCATTTGTTTAGAGAAGAGTATCGGCTGGTAGTTTGATTTTGGGGTTCTTGCTAACATCAGGCTAGTTTTAATGTTCCTACTGATTTGTGTTGCCCCATTGTATTCTGGAGTTCTCAGGTGGAAAGAATGTGATCAGCCTTTGAAAATAAATTCCAAGAGATTATTTTTTATTCAAGAATTCCTTGGATTACACCTGAGTGTATTTTAAGGGGGTAAACTCAGAATGTTAGTGGACATTGCCAGAAAGACTAATCTTATGGTTAGAGAGCTTTGAACCATATGACTTCAGCACTTATATGACTTTCCAAACTTAGGATAGGTGGTCTGGAGACTGAGTGCAACCACATGGCTAATGATGTAATAGAAGGCCTGTAGTGTGGTGCTGCTTCCTGGCTGGTAAGCACAGGAGAGTGACATAGCACGACTCCTCATGAAGGACACTCTTGGATGTTGTTCTGTATGTCTCTTTATGATAAAGCTCAGTGCTGTTCAGAGTTCTGTGCTCTTCTAGTAAATTACCAACCATGGAGGGGCCATGGAAAACCAGGGTGTTGTAGCAGATGGTCAGAAGATAGTCTAGGAACTTACAGCCAGTGAATTAAGGAAGAGTGGTCTACTGGGGGTATTCCTTATGAACTGTCCAATTTGGTGCCAATTGTATGTGGTTAGCATCAGACCAAGACTGTAGGACATCGAAAGGGATTCCTTACAGTTTAGTGCTGTAACTGCACAGGTTATCCGTCGATATTTAGAATACTAGGTGTTCTATTTTTGAGAAAGGAGTTTGGAGATTAAAAAACTAAGTAACAACAAAAACAAAAATCAAAAATAACTGTCATCACCACCTTGATGCTACATCTTTAGAATGAAGTTTGTATACTATTCCCTATCACTTTCCCCTGAATAACTTTATCATTCCACTGCTAAATATTAAGGCTAAACTGTCGTGATTATTCATCCACTCTTACACACTTCAAGTACTGCTTCTTTATAGCAAAATGTATTATTATTATGATGATGATGATGATGATGATGATGATGCCTAAGAGTGTAGATGTGTACGCACTAGTCTGTGGAGTCAGCTCTCTCCTACATTTCCCTGGGTTCTGGAGACTAAACTTTGGTCACTGCCATTATGAGGCAAGCATTTTTAGCCAATGAGCTAGCTTGCTGGCCTCTAAAATTTATATAGTATACAACAATTGCACATTGCAAATGATAGTATGTGATGGATACTTTCAAACTGGTTTGAGGATGGACTCCAAAATTTTTAAAAAAATTACCTCTATGAGACGCAGCTGTGAAGATGATGCCATGTAATCTGCTTCTAATTTGTTCTTCTCAGAGATCACTGTAGTATTCTGAAGAATCAAATCGACTTTTTGTATGTGCAAAGAAGTGCAAATCTACAAGCAAACAACCCACAAGAATTTTGTTTTTATGTTGCCTAAGTTTTACAACTATGAAAAAATGCCATTTTTCAAAACAAAATTATGAATCATGAAAAATTAACATCTTTCTACTGTGATCAAATAGTTCATATAAAATTACTTTAAAAAAGTAATTTCCTATATATTTAAGTCATCTGGAAGAAAATCATTTAGCCTAATAAGTTAACTTTTAAAATTCAATGTAAGCATTAAAACCTAAACAAGCTGAAACTAATCATAAAAATCTCTTGCTTATTATTACTAAAACAGAAGAACACTGAAGAGATTATGTCTCATAAAATCCTCTAAAACTTACTAAATTTTAGTATCCAGATGTCAAAAATTAAGAAAACATCTTACCTTTACTAGGCCTGTTAATTCAGTAACAAGTTTTGCTTTCTGAACATTTATTTCTTTGATTTTGGTATTTGCTTTTCGTTCTTCTTCTTCCAGATTGCAAGTATCCTGTTCCATCAGTCTTATACTGTATGACAGACACACATAAGGATGGAGAGATCAGAGCTAAACACAGGATGAAGCCCAAAGCCTTACATCCCCTGAAGTTCTTGGGTTACAATGATAACCAGACGTATAAATGCTAGCACCTAGATTAAACATCTCTTAATGCAATCACTCAGGATCAAAATATATTGTAGAGCTGTATGACCAGCACAGTCTAGTGTCAGTAATGATGCTGATGCAGAATATGCAGTGAGAAAGGGAGCTTGAATTTCCCCTTTGTTAGTCATCGATAAGTAGAACTCAACAAGTTACACCTTGGAGGTTATGCTTTTCCATCTGTAAACTGAAGATGATAAAATTTCCTCTCACTGAACTTTGGAGAAAAAACAAACAATATAGCATAATATCTGGCCCAGAATTTATTTACTAATATAAGTTGTTACTACAGTGTTCATGAAACACAATCCTTAAGCAGGTAGAGCTACTCCATAGGAAAAACAAGAAAAACCAACACAGGGTTGGGAATGTAGCTCAGGTGGTGAATTACTTGCTTAACAAGCATGAAGATTTGGACTCAATCCCCTCCCCTCCTCTCCCCCAGTAGCATTAATCAGGAGTGGTGGTGAGGCAGAGACAGGAAAATCAGAAGTTTAAGGTCACTCTCAGCTACACAGCAAGTGTGAGGCCAGCCTGAACTACATGAGGCCTGCCCCCATACAAGAGTCCTAAAATTATCTTTAAAATAATTTTAAAATTTAAGAAACAAACGTTTGAGCCAGGTGGTAGTGACACACACCTTTAATCCCAGCACTCAGGAGGCAAGAGGCAGGTGGATTTCTGTGAGTTCAAGGCCAGCCTGGTCTACAACAGCTAGTTCCAGGACAGGCTCTAAAAACTACAGAGAAACCCTGTCTTGCAAGCCACAACCCCAGAGAACTTAGACAACAATGAGGACATTAAGAGAGGCTTACATAGATCTAATCTACATGGGAAGTAGAAAAAGACAAGATCTCCTGGGTAAATTGTGAGCATGGGGACCTTGGGGGAGGGTTGAAGGGGAGAGGGGAGAGGCAGGGAGGGGAGCAGAGAAAAATGTAGAGCTCAATAAAAATCAATTAAAAAAAAACAAAAAAGGAAAAAAAAGATAAAGAAAAAAGAACAAAGGTTTGAAAAGTTAAGTAAGTCACCAAAGACTATAGCTATGAAGCAGCAGGCTACGTTTAACACCAACTTGGTGTCCATGGTCTTCCACTAAACCATGGTGACTCCAAGGCTAACGAGAGAAAGGACAGTAGTGGTAATAAACAAGAACCACAAGTACAGTGGATGGGGTACAAGGGGAGTTGCTAGAGAGAAAAACAAGTTTCTGAATAATTATGAAAACCAGTCCTAGGAAGCACAAGGTGGAGAAGGGCAAAATTTTCAAACAGTAAAAATAAAAAACAACTTTTCCAATAGTATTACGGATGAACTGCAGGGTCCAACCATCACCCCAAAACCACAAAATGTATTAAGGACACAAGTAAAACCATTGGGCTGGTAATGGGCAAAAAGTCATTGTGTTGAAAAAATTACTAGATTTTTCAAAAGAAGAGAAAGTTTTAAGCAATAGGTCCAATAGTTCAAGTGGAGTCACACAGTAAAGTCTAATGGTTTAGCAACAATTAAACATAGTATTAAAGTAAGTGAAGGATTGAAGGTGATAGGCCAAAAATTAAAAAACCTAAAAAAGAAACTGTTTGCTTAAGAAAAAATTTTAAAAAATCACAAAAATTTTCCTAGCCTATTTTATTGTTTTCTTCTTTAAAGAAATATTTTTGACTTTTGCATTTCTTTTAATCCAAATTTATTTTCCAAGAAATCAGTATACTACTGCACTCACAGCATTTCCACTCTTCCTTACCCACCTCCAGCTACTTTATACCCGTCCTCTCACATTCATGATTTATGATCGTGTGTGTGTGTGTGTGTGTGTGTGTGTGTG
>LOJH01043240.1:0-14033 GCA_001685095.1 Ellobius talpinus
TATTAACCAATGAAAGTAACACATAGACAGATGACCCTCCTCCATCAGTGGATGATGAGCGTTACTCATTGGCTGTGTATTTTCATTAGAAATATTAATTAGAAAGTCTGAGGATGGACTGACAGATGTCATAATCCCCATGCTCAGCAGATTGATAGAAATGAATCTTCCTTGGGGACTTTACAGGCAAACCCATAGACCTCAGCTTCCTTCACTCCAAATTTCCCACAAGGGCTCCTGCAGTCCTGTTAACTCAATCTGGATTCAGCTTTCATCTTTTGTTTTACTCTTAGCACTAAGCTTGTCAATCTGGCAAGTCTTTAAACTGTATTGTTCTAAATTTTTATTTAAGATTAAATGTTTTTATGTTAATTGTGCAAAACAATGATAGGTGTTAAAGAGCTTGTGCTTATACTCTGAGGAGGTTTGTTTCCTTCCTTCCTAAGGAACAGATCTGGGGCCCCATAAACTAATGAAAGTAACATCTTGTCTCATCCTAGGCCAGCCCTTCAGGTACAATCTGTAACACCTACCCCGGTGATTTCTTCTTCCTCCTCAGGCTTTCACCAGTCTTGTCTCAGAGCTCTGCTCACATTTCTGTCCATTGTTGTGTTAGGAAATCGTCCAAAGGCCACGTATAATGACAAGAGAAGATGCTTTTCTCCTTACTTTGGTTAGAAAAGAACTCAAGCCATACTCAATGAGCTCCAGCCTGTGGGACAAACTTCTGAAAGAGTTGAAGACTCTGGATCCCATCTCTTCAGGGTTTCTCCTCCAGTCGCAGCTAAGCCGCCTCTTCCTAAGACTTGAAGTCCCTCTACAGTTACCAACAGTCAAGCTACTCTGCCAAAGATTTTCTAGAAGGGATTCTCCTGAAATGGTATGGCTATCATGTGATCTGAGTAGTGTGTTCCTTTTATGTCTCTGCCTTTAACCCAACAGGGTAATAAAATAAGAAGCCAGTTTCATCTTTGGCCATGGTCTTTCCTATGGACCCCTAAATTTATTCATATTCATGAGTGGGAGTCTTCATCAGAAAACACCAGAATAGGAAATAAAGTTAGGGACCTCAGTTCTGTTTAGTTTCTCTTTAAAGAGCTTTCTTGTTTCAACTTTCACCATCTGTTCTAAACATGAAGCCTGTACTGATGGGTCCGATAGTGAGCTGACTTGGTCTGCAAGCCTCAAGGTAAAAGTAGAGGGCTTGACTAAGACTTCTTTTGTATTGTAACAGTCTCTTAGAGATCAGAAGTGAAATATAGTTTAAAATATAATTTATCACTACCATTTTGGAAACTGAAGTCCAAGGAATAAATGGCAGACATGGAGTTGAGATATGATGAGTTCACCACCGTGGCTTTGGGTATGGTCTATATTTGGAGCACTGAGCACAAACTCACTTGTGTATTATTGTAATATGGTCGAAATATAGATAAATCACAGAGTTAGACAGTAAAATATCTTGAAATGGAAATGATAGCAATGAGAAAACCATGTGTTTGTATCATGGACCGCAGGGTCTTAGACAAAGTAGACCTCACAAAGAAGGCCCAGGGTGCTGACCCAAATGCCAGCAGCTGCAACTCTGTAACACATGACTGTTCTACTCAATGTCCCTGGTGCCTCAGTGATTTTGTCTAAAAAAATCAGGTCTCACTGGTATCATATCATGATTTAATGATACGACAAATGAAAAACACTGATGTTTTATCTAGTGCTTAGATGCTGAAATAAATTTCTTTCCTCTCGGCTGTTGTAATTGAACTTTTTCTGTCCTTAAGAGAATTATTTAGCTGTATGCTGACAATACATGACACAAACCACATGGAACTTGAGTTTAATACAACTTTATGGCTTGAGACCTACTTCATATGAGACTTTCCCCAACTCTCTCCTTAGCTGTTCCTTTTTTCTCTGGAGGTTCTAATATCCACAGTCTCTGGGTGGCCTCTGTCTTAGGAGTGGAAAACAGTGACCATCCTTCAATCCCTTACTATATTGGAAAGCAATCTTGACTTTTTATCACCTAGCTTAATAGATTCTTGTCTCTAGAATATACGAATGCATGTAAACATATAAGCACATATTATATACAATAACCATTCCTGCGACGTGAGAGAGAAAAAGAGGCTAAACACTATTATTCAGCATTAACAACCCCAAGTCCTCAGTGGTTTAAAACAACAAATGTCATTAGTTGATGTTTTTAAACATGGTCTGATGCAACCCAGGCTGGCATCTGAAGGCACCCGTGTAGCTGAAAATGCCCTTGAGTTTCCGATCCTCCTACCTTCACCTTATAAGAGCTATGATTACAGGCATGTGCCACCATGCCTGGTTGTATTTGATGCAGGAACTATGTTTCATTAGGCACTTTATCAATGGAGGTACATTGCCAAGTCCTGATAGTTGTTAGTTTTTAAATCCACATTACAATAATAGGCACTAATACTGTTTGAACTGCTGGACCCATCCTGATGAAACAGCTACTTAGGAATAATTTCGTTTGTGATCCTGAAGGGCAAAAGTGAGACTTCCAAGGCTCTCATGCTAGAAGCTTAATTATTAACCCAAAAATGGTTGTCTTTATTTCTTTTCATGGTGCCTTAGCCAGTACTAGCTGCAAAGCTCTCCCATAGTTCTGTAAACTTCATCACCCCTGACAATTTCTTGCCAAAGAAATGTTTTTGTTACCTCAGATATATAGATAAATAAAATAGGTATACAAATCAAACACTTACTGATTATTGATCACAAAGAGCTTTCAAAAATAATTCCTTGGCATACATAAAATTTTAATATTTATAAAAGATGAAAGCAAGTTGCTATACTGATGAGGTAAATGTGTTTATTTACTTAATCATTTCTTTTAAAATTTATTTATTTTCTGTGTGTACATATTTTGTGAGTGCATGTATGTAATGCCATCCCTGTGGCAGCTACAGAGGTCAGACGAAAGCATCAGATGCCATAGAATTGGAGTTCCAGATGGCTGTGAACCAGCATGTGGTTACTGAGAACCAAATTCAAGTCTTCTGTAAGAGTAACAAGTCCTATTAGCCACTGAACCGTCTCTTCAAACCCTTATTTATTTTTTAAATTAATATATGATTACATCATTTCCTCCTCTTTTTCCTTCCTCCCATCCCTCCCCTCCACTCTCCACTCAAACTGATTGCCTCTTTTTCTTTTATTATTGCATATATAACTATTCATAAATACAACTTCTGAACCAGGTTTTGTTGCTTGTGTCTATATGATTAATTTCAGGGTTGATCACTTTGCATTGCATAACCAATTAGACATCTCATTGCTAGAAGAGGGTAATTCTTCGTCTCTTAACAGTCGCTAACCGCCTGTAGCTCTTTGTCTAGGAGTGGGATCCTATGAGATTCCCCTATTCTGTGTTAGCATGTCTATTGGTATTGCAATTGATCAGGTATTATTTAGGCAGCCATATTACTTAATACTCATGAATGAAGTTTTCCTGTCATTTCTAGGAGACAACAATCTCACAGCAGACTTCATAATTCTCTCACTCTTAAAATCTTTCTGCCCTCTCTTTGGTGATGTTCCCTGAGCCTTATACGAGCTGTGTTGTAGATATATCCATGGGGACTGGCTTCTCCATTATCAGTTGATCTCTGCACTATGGTTATTAGCAGTTTTCTCTGATGGTCTCCATTTGTTGCCAAGAGATTTTTTTTTGATATGGAAGGAGAGCTACATTTATCTGTGGTTATAGGGTATGGTTTATAATACATTTAGGAATTATTCTGGTCTAATAACTGATAGCTCTACTGCTCTAAGATCCATAACCTCACTAGTCTTGAGTAGCTAGGTTTCTAGTACCAGGCTTGATTTCCTTCCTGTGGTGTAGGCCTTAAATCCAATTAAATAGCTGTTAGTTACCATCAAGATATGGATGCCACCATTGCACCTCGCAGAACATCTTGCCATTCCGGTCATTGCCGGTATGATACATATACATCTTAGCTGCACAGGAGTATTGATTGCTTCCTTCCCTTGATGATTTGCTTGGAGCTTTCTTATACTATAAAAGCTAGACTGCAGGAAGAAGCTTTTTGTTTAGATCCAGCATACATTTCCAAGTTCTATGTTTGTAGTGTGCAGTGTTCAGGAATAGGGACTTATTTTCAACCTTTGAGAAGCAACTAAAGGCAACAGCAATATACTATATTGTTGAGGGAGTCACATGGACTATCCAGACCAACAAATTCAAACTGAGGTTTTGCATGCCTGATTCTGTGGTTTTTGCTTTCGATAGTCTTTGGCTCTTGTGAAAACAAGTGGCATAACTTCAATTAAGGTGTATAACACATGTATATTTTCATGTATTAATTATAAGTTTAGGTAAATATAAAACACTACCATTCCTTAGGCTTTGTCAAGCTTCCTTATTTGTAAATGCTATTTATTTGTTTATATGTTACTTACATAAAATTTATATATATTATTTATAAAGAACTAATTCTTGGGCTGAGGAGATGGCTCAGGAGGCAAAGCACTTGCCACACAAGAAAGGAAGACCTGAAGAATGAGAGTTCAGAAATCAAGCACCCACATTCATGCTATATAGGAGTGCCATCCCAACTCTAATCCTAGCCTATGGGAGAGGAGGACAAGATTCCTGGAGAAAACCAGTTGGCTAGACTAACCAAATCAGCAAGCTCTGGGTTCAAGTGAGAGAATCTGCCTCACTACATAAGGCAAAGAATAACGAAGGGAGACACCCAACATCACCCTCAGCCTTCCACAAGTAGACACACGTGCCCATATATATAAGCCTGTGCACATATGTGGACACCACAACATTCATATACACAGCCAAAGAAGTCAGTCTCGAAGGAATATTTGTTACTGCAGGATGTAAAGCATCTTCAACGTTTTTTAGATGTTATTTGATTGAAATTGAACAATACTTTGATATTTATAGTCACCAATGCTAAGAAGACCTCATCACAAAAAAATATGTGCTTCACAATGACAGAAGGCTGTTTCAAGCTATTTCTGAAGTTGAAAATCCTATCCTAATCCCAAGCCAAACTTCACTGAATCCATTTACATGAAATTCAAGTTAGGAACTCAAACATTAGCTTTGAGAACCAAACATTCTAACAAAATATAATCCCAAAATACACTAATTTGATATATTCTGAGGAAGGATTGTGCAAAAATATCAAAAGTCTCTGTTTTCTGTAATTAAGCCCATTATTTCTGTATGAGCAGAAAACTCTTACATACAGTCAGAACCCTGCAGTTCTGAGCACACAGCAGTCTAGAGTGCAAGGCAAAGGTTGCAGACAGAGCTCACTGGTGTTGTATGATATGATGCTAGTGCAGTGTATGTGCCTATGTTGTGTGCTCTGACCAAGGCCGCAGTGAAGTAAGCATGCATGAGAGTGGCCAAAAACGCCTTGCAAGTTGGATTTTGAGTGAATATGTGGTTATTGCACATTCAAAAACTTATAGTGTGTCATAAGGTTGCTGCCCAGGTTTTTAGTAGTTGGGTTATACCCAACCACCAGGTAACAATGAGGAGGCACTTGTTTTGCTTTTTGTCCAGATAAGACCATCTAGCCCAAGCCACTAATTATGGGCCTGAATTGTTTACATAGGGTTTTTAAAAAATATCAATGGTTAACATTTTCCAAGTACATTGGCTCCCTTTCCCTTAAATGCAAATTAAGTAAATATGTTCTATCTAATATTTGATTTTCAGGTGAATTATGGAGAGCTACTCTGGTTTTTAAAAGGGGCAAGTTCAGACCATTTGCAGAAAAATGGAACTGCTGTATACCCTAACCCAAGGAAAACTCAAAATCAAAGCCACCATAGACAAAGGTATTCTCTTCCTTTGTGTAGGCATATTGTTCCTCCATATCTCAGGCCATACTGCTATAGTAGATTGAAGTACTGTTGCTAGTTAGTTTTGAAAGTTCAAAGTTTAAGATGAAAGATGCTTAGGTTTTGGTTTTCAAATGTCACTTCCATTCTTGTCCTTACAAAGCAGGAAAAGGTAGAAAGAAACCCTATAACAGCACTAATCCCTTTCCTGAGGGCTCCAACATCATGACCAAAGGCTCCAGAGTTTGAATTTGTGAACCTAACATTTAGTCCATTGCCCTAGACTTCTAGATAGAGCTTTAAGGATAGGAGAGGCATATTCACTTTAGTAACCCAGTTCACAAACGCTTGACTTGTGTGTTCAGTCTCTCTCCCTCTCTGTCTCTGTCTCTGTCTCTCTGTCTCTCTCTCTCTCTCTCTCTCTCCTTCCTCTCCTCCTTTCTCCATCCCTCCCCATATCTCCTCTCCTCACCCTCATTTCTCTTCCTCTCAGCATAGAAAGTTATTTGACTTTATTTACTTCTTAATATCAAAATACCTGCCTGCTTGTTTATGTATGAAAAATAAAAAATCTCATTACAAAATAAGAAGGATTCATGTAGGGTGTAGAACTCACCTATAAAGTATAAGGCTAGAAATAGGTTTTATTAGTGAAGTACTAGATTATCGGTATTGGCAAAGGGTTTGAAATATAAAAATCAGTAATGTTTCTGTTTAGTTGCAAGCAAAAGAAATGACAGAACTTTTTTTTAATCAAAGTGTATGTGAGAGATATATTAGACATGAAGCAGAATGAAGTGTGAAATGTTTGTGTTTCCCAAGAATGGGGAGGGCGTTCAGTTGTCAGGAACATGGGCTTCTTTGCCAAAAACACGGGTTTAACTTCTTTACTACAGAGTAACTATGTGGCCACAGAATTCACCACCTCTGCTGGGCTTTCAGTGTCCAGTGGGAAACAGAGACTCAAATAAATTTTCTTTCATTGATTTTTAACTGGTAACAAAGCCAAGATCAGTAAATATCATAAATTTCCCCTTTTCTGAATATCATTTAACTTAAATTTAAAGGTGTTTGTATGTGTGCTTGTGTGTGTATGCATGTGTCTGTGTTCATGAGTGTGTGCATGTACATATTTATTCTTGTGTGAATGTAGATCATAAAACTAAAAGGACACCATGAAAGAGGAGAAAGAGAGCTAAATGGGTAGAGAAAAGAGAACAATGTGTCTTGAATGAATCCATGTGTCCTGAAGGCAGATTTCGGGTGGGCGGGGGACACTCTTGGCGAAGCAAGGGAACCAGTCAGAGGTATGCAGAGAATCATGGGACATGGGTAACAGGATAGTTGAGAACAAAGTATGATGAGATGTGTTGCAAAACTGTCATAATAAAAAGTTTTGTGTTCCATTCTACCACAGAAAGTTAATTTTAAAAGAAAGTAACAAAGGCAGGAGGATAACTCTGAATTCCACATCAGACATTTCTACACAGTAATTGAAGACAGGCAGAGGTATGAAGTAAAATTCTGTTATAAAACAACTAAAAGTAAAATAAAATAACATAAAATAAATGAATAAGCACAAAGTTCTTTAGAATAGTACCTGATACATGGTGGGTTTTTTTTATTTCTCCTTTCAGATAGAAATAAGGCTACTTCATAATTAGAAGCTGTGGCGCTGGGGATGAATGTCCCTGGACCAGGCAGTGGCATTGATTCTGTTCTAGAAATTTTGGCAAGTCCCACTGGAGTTGTCACATGTACCAGGAAAATTACAGTTTAACCTTTGGGTTCTTAGTCTCATTAATAAAATAATTTATGAAGGAACTCAGAAGAAAGCTCAAAGACAATTTTATTAGAAATAAAACCCCAAGGCAGATAAGATGTACATCTTGGCAGCTGCCCCACCAGACAACAGAGATGAAGAAGAGGAGGAGAGGAGTCATGACACTGTGACACCTGAACTGAGCCAGCAAAGAGGTCAGACATATGACAGGCAGGCAGCCACATAGCTGGGAAGTGAGCTTTGGAGAAAATGGAACCCCAAAGGGTTATGAAAATCATGCTTAGGAAAGAAATAGAAAGAAGAAAGTCAAGTTATGCCCTCCCGAATAACTCAGAATTGTGGAAAGACTTACGGAAGTGAATATGGCTTTGTCACAGTAACTGACTGCACAGAGAGTGAAAAAGCACATTGTCTCATTAAGGGGATAATTTTTTTCCATCTCTTTAGCATGGCTTATTGTAACCTTGACTTTTCTTAGAGATGGTCCCTTGGCCAGGTGATTGACCTGCCCAACTGGATTAACTCTAAAGGGAGAAGACATGGTATGTCTCTATCCACAGGTAGATCCCACTCTTTGCTACAATAATGCCCTCCTATAGTTCACCCCTTAAGCATGATTCATAAATTTTGCAAAGTTTCATTGCCAAGTACACTCTGCTGAAAATAGTAAATCCCCAAATTGAACAGGCCTATTCTTTTTCTTACGTGATCATAATGTACAGAAAATTATATTAGTACGTGGATACTCCAGCTAGGGGTGGCTCAGGAAACAGCTTTGTTACTGGGAGCCATGAGCCATATAAAATATAAGTAAGCAACAACCAGCCTTCATGTACTATAGACAATGAAATTATGGTCCTGGGAGGTTACTGACCATCTATTTAGTGCCCGGCTACTTGTACCATTCATCTATTATTTAAAGAAGCAATAGCCAGATGTGACTGTCTTAATAATTATAGATTTGCATGTAAGACTATAAGTAAATGTCATTCCCAAAACACTAGGTCTTCCCAACACAAAGAGGAAGGTTAGAATCCTTGCAATATGTCTGCCCAATAGAGGCTTTCCTGTGTAAATCACCCATTACAATAAGGCAGCATCTGTTTGGCTTTGCTTGTGGCAATCAGTAGTTTGTACAGCTTTTAGTAATTAACTGAATTTAAAAGCAGAATGATTAAGTAGGTTAAGAATATCATTTACTATTTGTTGCCATAATTTTTCTCTCAAATGAGAAAAGAGAGTTAGAAAAGATGATTAGGTGCCTAGATCTATGTAGTAGCCCAGTTGGTTTGTTTCCCCCTGAGAAGAAATTGTAGAGCTCATTTCTGTGAAAAAGAAATATGTTCATCTATGAAAACTATACATACAGCCCATGTCCATGTTACTAACCTTTATGTGGATCCCAGGGAAGAGCTGAACCAAGAAACACAACTTGAAAACACAGAGACTTTTAGCAAGCCAACTTTTTTTACAGTCTTCGATTTGCCTCTCTAAGCAGCACACCCCCTCAAGGTTCTGGCTTACTGTCTGAAGTGAACAAGAGCTTGCTGGAGATTTTGAAGCTGACACTAAGAACGTGCCAAGGCAGAGTCAACATAGACAACCTCCACCTGAGCCTTCGCAAAGAAGATCAGTCATTCTCTGGCTGCCTTCCCCTGCCCAAGGTAACCAAAATTAGATTTTAGATTTGGCAAGAGCCAACAGAAGTACTACATAACATTGAGTTTATATTAACAGTAAGGTACAGCTATGATTTGTGTTCTCCCTGTGAATTACATCACACCACTGTTTTGTTGTGTGTGTGCTTGAGAAGAGAAAAACAAAATCAAGAAGAGATTTTTGAAATGTGCAGAACTGGTCCCGCAAGTACTTAAATTGTGTATATTTAATGTTAATAATAGAAAATATGATGATATCCAAAAAATACTTCACAATGGAAACAAGTACTTTTCAAGGCCAAACTCATTTCTCCCATCCTCTTGCAGCTTCTACAGGGGCCAGCGTGTGGCATCTCATGCCTTGGAAACACCATATTTTAGGGTTGATGTAATTTATGGTGCACAGAGCTCAGCATGCTGATTTGAGACAGTAATTACCAGTGCAGATGTGTTTCATGGAAGAGGACCCAGAACTGTATTAATTTATGAATCTTCCGTAGCCAAATAAGCTGATCTCTCAAAGCTACATTGGATAGAGGTGGAATGATGATTGCTGCTATTGCTATAATTGCACTGATAATACCTCGGTTTCACACTGCTTAATTCTTACTACGTGCTAATCACTGTCCTAAGTGCTTAACTGACATGATCTCATATAACATTAACCAAGTTAACTCCTTACACAATATCATGAAATATATTAAATATCATGAAATGTGTTGTTGCTGGTGTAATCACTTCATAAGTGAAATAAATTCTGAATTTTGAAAAAGACAATTGAACTAATTCCTGGGTCACAAGTAGCAAGGGGCAAAGTCAAGATCTGATGCTTAGAAAAGGTTGGAAATGGGTGAGCAAAGAGAATTTAATAAATAGTTGATATCCAGGAGATTTTACTGACAACAATATTCAAAAGAGAGAAACTGGAACATTAAGAAAGGTTGAAAATTATAGGGAGAAAGGTTCTATCAAACACATTGTCACATATCCTTCATTCTGGGCATGCAGGGGTTAAAATTGAGGTAGTAAAAGTAGTTTCTAATATTTATGAAGAAAGAAAAGATACAATACAGTACAAGTGGGTTCTTATTCCCAAACAAAAGCTACCTTTCTCTGAGACTGCATTTATGCAGTTGGCATGCAAAGCAAGGGTTATGCTAATGTCTGAGTGTGCATGTACCTGTGTATATGCATACTGTACATACAAACATGTTTCAGTAGAAAGAGAATAATGCAGGGCAGGCAGTCTGAACCTCATGAGTTTCCTGTTTTGTATTCTTGAGAAGACTAAGAATAAACTAAGAAGCAACAGTTCTTTTTTAGATTGGAAACCACGTAATGCCACCGGTGAAGCCTTGTGTTCTCAAACGTTATACATAGACTATAACACAAATAACTTGAAAATTAAAACACATTCACTTAATCTATTTTGGTCTCAAATTTTCATCTGGAAAATGTAGGTTCCAAATAACATCTCCTTTGACTATTGTGGAGATTAAATGAGACTAAATATGTGAAAGTATTTGTGTACAACCTCATACACAAGGCCCTAAATAAATTCTATAACACACACACACACATCAGTTATCAGTTTTCTGAGGTTTTTGTCCTGTGGTCAGATGATACAACATTAAACATTGGCTATCAACAGTCTTTAAATGTTCTCGTCCACAGCTGGCCCTGAAAGCTTAAACTTTGTGGTTCAAATCCAAAGAAATGGGGTGTATTTTCCTTAAATCTGGTCTGTCTTTCATGAGCCATCTGGCATCTCTTAAGACATCTGGAACTCACTCAAAGACTAATACAGTTCTGGGAGGCATGTTAAATAGAATTCGGTTTCCTCAGAATGTGAAGCAAATTAAGGCCCAAGGGATATTTGATACAGGAAGCAACAGGGTGCAACCCTACCACAACTTCCTTTCTCCCAGACCCTAGGTTGAAAACAGAATGTAAAGACCATGCTTGTACTAGAAGCAATCAAGTTTTGGAACTGTAAGTCTTAACTTTCTTAAAGTGCAGAAGAGAGAACTTTCTTAAGTAGTCCATGACAGCTTTGCACTACCCCTTACCAGAAGAACAACCAAAAATAAGGATAAAGTGAGAATAAAGTACCCAAAGTCATCTCAGTTCAAAGTGTTTGCAGACCTCTTGTAGCTCCCAAGAAATCTAAACATTGTCAAAAATAATCTACAGATCTTGTCACCCACATCAATTGAATTTTGACCAGTGAAAAAAAACACCATAGAAACAAATTTGGTATCAGTCATCTTTACCTATAGACTCTTTCATCTTGCTTTCTTGCACATCTTCAGTATAATGATGTTTTGCCGAGATTGCAAAGGCAATGTGAATCCACTTGTATTTCTTTATTAACTGCTTCACTGTCTTAGCTACTCTTCTTGTTGTTGTAAAAAATACCTAGCAGAATAAAGGAAGGAAGGGCTTATTTTGGCTCACAGTTAGAGGGTACAGACCATCGTGCCAGGTAAGTTAAAGCAATAAGCGCTTGAGGTACCTGGTTACATTGCATCCAAGGTTAAGAAGTAAAGAATCATGATGAATGGTTTTTCGCAACTCACTTTCCTCTTTTTAGACAGACAGTCAAGGATCCCACTCAGGGAATTGTGCTACCCACAATGAGGAGGTCTTCCCACCTAATTTAACAGTTATCCCCTAAGCCCCATCCCTCAGGTTACTCTAGATCTCATCTTGTTGACAATTGAGATTAGCTATCACACCCACTTGTTGGGGACTCTGGACCCCCCCAGACCCTGAATTTCCTGTGATCCCCCTGCCTACCAGAGTAAACAACTTGTTTTTCCTATGCTTGCAGCTGCTCTGCGCAAACAACTTATTTTGCATCTGCTCTGAGCAGGAGACCCTCAGGAGTTCCTGATGGGAGAGGGGTGGTTTCTGGTGGGATTGCAGCTGAGAGTTAGGACATGGCCATTAGTCAAGGAGACCCTGTGTAAGCTGCCCTGGAATATAATAGAGAGGAGCATTTTTGGGGCATTCTTAGTGTTACCCATGTCTCTCTATGTATGTGTGTGTGTGTTTCAATCTCCAGCCCCTTGCCTGACTCGCGAACCTTACCGTAGCACGTGGCACATAGAGCAGGCATTGCGCCACACCTGACCATTTCCTGAGCAAGGAATACATTCACCAGGAATGTACAGACTTGAGCATGTAGTCTCAGTTTAACATGTTTGGAGAACTTCTAAAATTCTCCTTTGAATGTGCGCTAACATGTCAGATTCCCTGGCCACCTTCTACAGTTTCTCTGTCATCCTTTTCATATTTCATTGTTTCTATATTTCTGTCTTAAAACACTCCAAATATTTCAACTACTTCTGGATTGTTCTCTGCCTTCAATGCAATAGTCATATTTCTATCATGATTCTGATATTATTTAATTGATTTTCACTCTTGGATGCATTAATCACTGTGTGTGCTAGGCACTAATGACAATAATTTGAATTTTTTGTTCACCAGGGAGTTAAGAAAAGGCAAATGCCATCAAAA
Source organism: Ellobius talpinus (assembly GCA_001685095.1). Taxonomy (NCBI): domain Eukaryota; kingdom Metazoa; phylum Chordata; class Mammalia; order Rodentia; family Cricetidae; genus Ellobius; species Ellobius talpinus. The sequence continues at coordinate 12,832 of LOJH01043240.1, forward strand.
TTCTGTGACAAAGTTAGGAGTAGCCATTAACTTGAACACAGAGCTAGACACCTGTGTAGCTTATCTGAAAGATGTCCAGAGAGCTTCTTGTCAACATATAGGTTTGACCAAAAACAAAGAAAGAGAAAATAAAATGATGATCTGGATCAATTGAACAGTGTGAATCATCTCCAGAATACGGACTGGGGGAGACCATGGCCAGTTAAAGAAATAGCTTCCAGTCAACTATGGAATAAAAAGTATGAGCCTATGTATGAAGGGTCTTTCCAAGGAGTTTATACTTTAGCCTATAAAACCCTTGTAACCACCAAAGCATTTTAAATGTGCAAATGACATGATTACATTTGAACTTTTAGAGGAACATTTTAATATAATTTGGAGAATTTTTCAAACAAGCAAAACTGAAAGGAAAGAGAGCCTTGTAGGAAGCTGTTCCAGTAAAGCAGAAAGCAACCATGATGTTTCAAGTAAGGCATTAACAGGAAGGATGGAGACAGTACGAAAGATAAAGCAGGTTTGGGTGTGTCATTGAATGTGGGCCAAAACTAACTCCAAATTCATCAACTTGTTTGATGATAAAACTATTAACTAAAATAAGAAACTAAACAGTAGTGATGTGAAGGAGTAGAGTATGGGCTGATGGACCGAATTTTGAACTTGTTGGTCTGCACAGTAAGACTGAAATTATATAATAATTTGAGACTCTTCAAGACGGATGGGACATCATGGGATCGCTGTAGACCACTCAGAACTTATGGGAGAGAGAGGCTGCAAGCAGACTGAAGAAGGCACTGCTTATGGAGTCGGGAGGCAAGAAAAGTCAGTGAAAAAGATTAGCATCAAAGGAGATATGGGAGCATTAAAGACAGCAATGCAGGAGAGTTTGTAGGAACAGAGAATGGCCCTCCAGTCCCATGCTGCAAAGAGATCATCTTTAAATAGGACTAATTGTCCTATTTAGTCTATATTGCCCATAGAGGATCCTTGTAACTGGTAATGATGGTTAAGCCAAGTAATAAGTGTAAAACACAATACATGAGAAAGCAGGAGCCTGTAACAAGTGTCCCAACTCTCAAGACATTATTAGCACAAATAGTCCCTTAGTCTGTCACTTGCTAAACGATATAGTTTATTTACTTACATTGAAAGAAATGTGTTCACTTCTTTACTACTACTACTACTTCTTCTTCTTCTTCTTCTTC
>LOJH01043242.1:0-14033 GCA_001685095.1 Ellobius talpinus
ACTGGCTGTGTGGGTGCCTAGTGTGTTTGGATGCTCACCTTCCTAGACCTCAATTGAGGGTAGGGAACCCTGACTGCTCTTTGGACTAGAAAGGGAGGGTGAGGGGGATAGGAGGATGGGGAGGGAATTGGGAGGAGGGGAGCAGGTGGAAATTATTTATTAATAATAAAAAATAAATTAAAAATAAAAGAAAAAAAATCTGACATTTTCTGGTAACATTGTAGTTTGTGAAATGTTACAAGCCTTGTATTTTCTCTGTCTGGTTTAGTTATTTTTAAAGAAGCCTGTTATAGTCAGTTCGACAATAGACTGAACTTGGCTAAGGTGGGTAGGACGGATGCTTTCTGTGGAATAGGGAGATAAAGTCTAGACTACCAAGCATATCTTAAACTGAATGGCAACTCTGCTCTTCCTTGGTATTTTTGTTTCTTTCTTGATTTAACAATCCTAATATGTCAGGATTAGAATCTCTTACCTCATGAAAATTTGATGAACTATGGTGGTACATGGCACATTTTCTTTGATAAACTATTGAAAAAAAGGTCATTCACTCTTTCCTTACTTGTATATAAGGAACAATTCTGCAAAATGGAGTTTCATGTAGGTTCAACAGTTCTACTTTTAAAATTAATAAAGAATACTTAAAACAGATACTAAGTAGCACTGTGCACTTAGAAATATGCAAATGGATTTAATTTAGATTCCTATCTTCAGTACAATAGGGTTATAAGAAAGAAATAGTTTTCTTGTTTTTACTGTACTATGACCTATATAAATAAGGTTTACATGATGACCTATGGCCTATCACACATCGTACATTTCTCTGAGACAAAAGTTTCATGGTATTTACTCAAACAGTAAGCACAAAACATTCTGTATTTGCTATTCTCTCATAATTTATAACATTTCAAATAAAATACACCTTCAGATCTCATGTGTTTATTTCACTATCAACAAGGTTATAGATTATTCTAGTGCTCACATAAACACTTTCTCTTACCAGATGATTACTATTTTGTAATTAAGAAACTAAGCAATACATTGTAGACAAATTCCTAAAACTCAAGTAATAAGATATAGAAGTGAGTTGGAAGAAAAAAGCAAACACAACTACGCAGAGATAATCAGTTTTACTGACCTATATAGTACAGTGAGGCTACTATAGTTCCTAGTAACCTATTATATATTTTATGAATATAGAAGAGCTCAAGAACACTCAATATAAAGAAATAATAATCTTATGGAAGACAGTGAAAATGATGATGTGCATATGAAACAGAGTTGTTAAATAGCATGCATAAAAGGAGCTAACACGGTAAACTCAAGACTGCTGCCATCAGCAGTTTTGCTAGCATCTGCAAACTTCTCCTCATGGAAGTCTGGAATTTTGGTAAGTAGATACTATTTACATGACTAGCCTTCAATGAAACCTTTGTCACTCTTCTGCCTATAGTTGTCACTCAACACTTGGCTTTATTCATATCGTCTCAACTTGTTACTGGAGAAATTAAGCATATGTTTTATTAATCACTGGGAAAAGACTGCTAGAGACTTGTAACTGATTTTTCTAAACTTTGCCCTATGTCATTTCCCCCTTTTAAATTCCATCCTATACCTCCCATTGCAATAGTTCTTGTCCATGTCCATAACTACATACTGAGCCCTGTGAGTCTTTGCAACTAGTCATCAAGCCTGATTGCAATCTTATGAATCTGACCGTTCACATGAGAACTAGAGTCTGATGGAAAAGTAGCTACAGATATCTTGTTCAAAAACGTTTAAAAAAGAAAATATATCAAGTCTCATAGTGAATAGTGAATAAGAATGGTAGACTGAGTTATGCACTTCTACAGACTCCATTCCCATCTGGCTAATATTAATTTCAACTACTTTGGTCAGGATAAAAGCAAAAGTAAACCAGGTTTTATATGATATAGCATGTTTTTCTCAAATCCTTAACAGAGCTTCCAGTATGAGTAGTATGACTAAGAAAAGCAGTTTTGAGTGGATAGTGTATATCTTTATATTAACATACAATTCTCAAGAATTTTGGTAGTATATCTTTAGATAAAAAAACAAAATTGTAATAACAAGGCAGCAAAAAAGGCAAATTACATTTTTAATTGGAACAGTTATATATTTTTAATATTTTGTTTAAAAATATCTTTGTGCACTTTAATATATAGTCTTATAACTAAAAATACTTCATATTTTCCTTTTGCAATTGTACATTTCCCACATTCTTAACCTCAGGCAACTAACAATCTACTTTCTGTTGTTCTAATTCTGTCCTTTTGAGAATGTCATACAAACAGAATCAAATATTCACTGCCTACTTTCAAATTCACAACCAATCTTATATGCACCAATAGCTCAAACTATTTTGATGCTAAGGGATTTTCCCTGTAGGACTGTGCCACAGATTCCTTTATCCACTTGCCTGTTTAAAGGATATTCAGCTTGTTTCCAGTTTTTGTATGATTGACAATTACAATAAGCATTTATGCAGGGGTGTGTCATTTCTTTAATGTCTTAGTTATGATTGCTATTGTTGTGACAAAACTCCATGACCAAACACCAAGTTGAGCAGAAAAGGTTTTATTTGGCTTACTCTTACATATTGTTGTTCACTGCTGAAGGAACTCATGACAGGTACTTAAACAGGGCAGGAAGCTAGAGGCAGGAGCTGATGCAGAGGCCATGGAGGGCTACTGGTTACTGGCTTGCTTCCCATGGCTTGCTCAGCCTGCTTTCTTATAGAACCCAAGACAATCAGCTTAGGATTGGCACCACCAGTGCACCATGGGCTGGGCCCTCCCACCAGTGCACCATGGGCTGGGCCCTCCCTCATCAATCAGTAATTGAGAAAATGTCTTATGGCTGGATGTTATGGAGGCATTTTCTCAGTTAAAGTTACCTCCTTGCAGATAACTCTAGCTCGTGTCAAGATGACACGACACTAGGCAGCATATCTAGGGTAAATAAATACTTGGGAATGTGATTCCTATGTTGCTTGATAAGTGTATGTTTAAATTTATGAGAAATCGTCAATTTTTCAGAATTCCTATGTCACTTTGCATTTTTCCCAGCAGAATAAAAGAATTTCAGTTGTTCTTATTCTTCACTACAGATAGTATGGTCAAGCTTAACCTTTACAAACATAAATATGGTATGGTAAGAAATCTAAACATTTTACAGTAACCTAATCTGGTATTATCCAATAAATGTCATGAAGATAAAAATCAGAACTAATATAACAGCACTGAAAGAGAAAATATATAGTATAAACATACCTTTCCTTGCTGTGACCAAACCTGCCAGTCCTGAAGCTGTAATCACTCCCAGTTTGGGAAAAAAGTCTTGAGGAGGATTCTTCAGATAGACATATGCATCTGAGGAGACCAGTTGAGAATGAATAAGAGCAACTGACTGCAATTGGACATTCTATATAAGTGTAGTACAAAGCAGCTGGAGACGAGCATGTTACAGGAAGACAATATAATGTTAGTGAGCAGTTTAAATCCTCTTCAAATAAGGTACACAAAAATTGAAATGGACAGAAACAAATCACTTGGTATAATAATAAACTATAGAATCAAATTTACCTTCCATAAGTCATTTAATACTTGCCTTCTTTGTCACATAGATTATTATTCAATGAACTATAATGCTAGAAGGTACAGCTTAAATATGAAGTACCATAAAATAAATTCCTGACTGTGTATGTTTTACATACCTACCATTAACAGGCTTCTACTGTTACCTGTTTAAACACTGGTAGGATCCATCAAGAATTAACAATATCTTATAAAGGAATTTTGCAATTAGACACTTCTTGTCACTATCTCCCAATAACCTCACATTAGCCATTGGTTAAAGATCAAGATGAGAAGTAAAAATAGACAAAAACATATAAAGCATAATCAAAAGTATATATGCCTCAGTGTTTTAAACATAAAAATTGTTTCCAGATCTAAAAATATACTCTTCTATCATAGTTATTTGATGACAATCACATATATAACTATGCTCCTCAAGATTAATGAAGGATAGCTGGGTATATTGGTGCATATATTAATCCAGCACTTGAGATGATAAGACAGGAAGATAATGAGGTCCAAGTTAACCTAGGCTACAAAGTAAGATGCTGTCCCAAAAATATTGATAGTTAATCCTTAGTGTATATTAAGTAATACTATTGCAAATAAAGTTCATTTAAGTTTATTGTAGGTACCTAAAATTTTAGCTGATATTTCTTTCTACTTTCCATACATGTTTAATTTTGCCAACAGCTCTAAGCAAGGAATATCAGGAAGTTATGTCTGCTGCCAAATACCATTAAGGAGCTAAAACATCAAATCCAATTACTTTCCAATATTAGGTGAAACATATCAAGATGAGTGATAGCTATGTCATTTCCCATCAACTGATAAAAAAGCATGATGAATTGAACAGATAATAATACTCATTTAAATGAATTAGCAAAAAAGGGGGTAAATCTTTACCTTATGCTTTATAAATATACAATGTGGACTTTCAGTTAAAAGTGACCTGAGTTTAAACCTGGGTATTGCTTCTGAATAACCTTGGGAACCTAGTTAAACTTTCTAACCCTCCATTTCTAATCTGTAAGAAAAAGCTCTGTAGCTAGAAGAGCAACACTCAGGGACCTAACAAGGCCTTAGCATGTAATAAGTTGCAAAATAAATAGTACATACTATTTATTTGTTATTATTACAAATAAAACCCAGAATCTATCTTCTACATCAGTATAATCATCGCAATGGGTAATATACTATGTTTATATTCTTAAATTTTATTCAATATAACTTAAAACCATAATGTCTTTATTTATAGAGGGTTTACTCACCTACCTTTACCAAATTGTATTGTATCCACTATCCCATTCTTCATAAAGACATAAACACCCTAAGCAAAAAAAGGAACAAAAGAGGATGTGAATTTTTGAAGTGGTTGATCGACACAATAGCTCACAGCTTTGAGATTACATTTAGCTGTTGATTTAGTACTACACTCAAATCTAGCTCCAGATCTTCTGTTTGCCCACTGTGAGTACACCCGCTTACTATATTATCCTTTCATCTCTTACTCTCATTTTACTTAACATAGTAATTCTGGTGTTTTGTTTTTCTCATAGAAGTGGGTAAAGTAATACCTTTAAAATAATCAGTGATTTCACAGAACAGATACCGAAAACTTTATAATGGCCTGAATAAAATGAATGAATCTTATATAAATCACGAAGGGAGGTCTATCTCAGCAAACACACAACTGTCTGACTAGTAAGGATGCAATAGCAACAGCATAGTGATTTGCAGAGAAAAAACAAAAACAGGAAAGGCCTAATGAAAAGCACTTTATCTCTTACTTTCAAATTAGTGTGCAAATAGAATGAGAAAAAAACAAATGAGGCTTATTTTTAAATAGGAACACAAATTCTCCATAAATCAAGATTATATTAACCCACCCAAGGAATTAACACCCTAAAGCAATGTGTTTTTTTGGGGGGGTTGTTTGTTTATCTGTTTCTAACTTACTTGAATGCCAAGATACTGTTACATTCGTTGAATAGTGGGTGTTGTCTCACTTGCATTAGGGGAAATATGAGTGATTTACTCAGAATCTTGATATATTCCAAACCTGGATTCTATTGCACAAACAGGAAAACCAATCTAAACATATAACCTCCTTGTGTATGAAACCATGAGATGGAAACAAGAATAACAGATATTTTCAATGCAGAAAAACAGAAACAATTGTATTAGATGGGAATGAGATGTCTTGGTCTACTATATTGTCTCATTTTAAGAGGGAACAGAGATGTTCACCCTGGCTTAAAACTATACAAATTGACATAAAACATAAAGTGCCCCTGAAACATTTCTCTTGGGGGACTGTCTAAGAAAACATCGGCTGCAGCATTAAAATACTTACTGATCTGATTTTGTACCATTTAACCATCAAGGAAGAAAACTGGTCTTTGGGGAAATTTTCCTTAGCTGTGTTTAGGAATTCATTTTCCCCACTGGGGGGCACTGTTAACCTAAATTTCAATAGACTAAGCGAAGGCTAGGAGCATGCTCAGAATTTACACTACATGATGCTACTTTTCACAAAGAAGTAATTTAAACCACACTTTTTTTGAGGAATAGATTGCGTATTTAGGAGAAAGTTAGAGAGGAAAAGTTGTTTACATTGAAGATGAAATGCTTTTGAAAGTGCCCTTCATCAACCTATTTGCTTCAGCATATTAACAGAATAAAATGTTCTTTCAGTCTTAAATTGGGTGATAGTTACAATAGCAATTTAAAGATCTCTCAGGAACAATTACCTCACTGAAGACACAACTGAGTACACTATGGAAAATTAGGTCTCAAGAGACCTAAGTCTGAATCATCTTGTTCTTGGCATATAGCCTGAGAGGGATGACTCAGACCACAATTAGTTAAGATATTTCCAGCAAAGATCACATTATTAAGGGTGACTAGCACAACCAGTACCCTGGAATTGTATGACAAGCACAAACTTTCAAAAATAAACCCATATCACATTTGAAATCTTATACAGATTGATCAGAGTTCACTGATTAGATAGTTCATCTAAGGATGCTATTTTTTATAGGTTCACTGAATTTTCTTGATGATGATAATAGGTGTGTGTGTGATGTGTATATGTATATACGTATGTATGTGTGTATGTATGTGTATTTGTGTACATATGCACACAGTGTGTAGAAATTCAGGCAGAGGACAACTTTGTTAAGTTGTTTCTCTCTTTTCTCCTTTCATGGGTTCTGGGGATCACATTGCAATTGTCTTTACCCACTGAACCATCTAGTCAGCCTCAAATTTTCTTTTTAAAAGGAATATATTAGAATTATACATGACAAGGAATCTACTTCTAGAAATCTTAACAAAATGGCAGCCTAAACATGGCCTTAGCAATGATACTATCAGTTGACATTTCAATTAGGATATAGGAAATCTCACAAGGCCGCAGACATAGATTAAGAGCCATAAGAAATTAATTAATGGCCTGTAAGAGAAGGGGAATCAGTGCTCTCTGCAAATAAGCCCCCTGATAGGCTATCCAATGCCAAGTGGTCAGTCCTAAATATATATACATATGAACAACACTAAACAGACTCAGCAGTGCATGTGTACATGTGTGTGCGCATGTGTGTGCACATGTGTATGTACATCAATAATAAAGGGGTCATGAAATTGAGAGGGAGTGGTGGGAAGGCAGGAGGAGTTGAAGAAGGGAGAGGTTGGAGTAGAAATGTTGTAAAAGCAATACTCACATACTGATGTAAATATGGTGTTTATGCATGAAATTACCAAAAAATGATATAATAAATGCTAAAATCACACATGGGTTGACACTCAGGATACATTTGTTGGTGAAGTAAAAGCTGTGATTATTATTCTAGAATTAGAAAAACACTAGTATGACTATTACTAAGACCTTCACAGTAAAGATGTTGACAACACACAACTAAATTTATATGACGATGATAATTAAACATCAGTGTGCTATCAGCTTCCATCTCAGTCAACAATTTCAGCTGAGTCTAGTCTTCCAGCCGCACTTGACAGGGTGTTAAAGATATAAATTAAGCTATTCTGGCTTCTCTAGCTCAGCCCATTTGCCCGATGAATGACACTGAGTGGCCTCAGGCAATATCACATGAATAGAAGAATCAGCTGTCTGAACTGTCATCATATCCCTAATTCTCAAAATAATGGACCATTATACAATGCTTGATATTTTAAGTCACTAAGTTTCAAGGTGGTTTTTCCTTTTAAAAATACATCTATGAATACCTGAAACAATTAAGTAAAAATGCTGCTATTTAACTACTATCAAAATAGACTTACCTTGCACCAGCCAACATAACGAACAGCTGTAGTACGGATTGATGCAAAGCCCATCTGTAAACAACCAGGCTGTTCTTCAACATATTTAGAATGGAGAGGTGGTGCAGTATATATGGGGAGCTGAGGATAGAATAAAGTTCATGTCAAAAACAAATAGCTGGGATGCCTTTTCCAGCATTGTGTCAAAACAGGAATCATCATTGGCCTTCCATCTAAAAACCAGCTAAAATTGTCTTAGAATCTACAGATATGATATAAATTGACCATAACAACTATTTATAAAGGCAGAATCAAGTGATGCCACATATAATATGACCCAGTGGGTTGTTTTGTTTTGTTTTTTTATATGACAGGGCTTCCCTATGTAGTCCAAGCTACAAAGCTTCATTATATAGCTCAAGGTTCATAGATAGCCTCAAACTCATGATTTTCTCACCTCTGCTTCCTGAGTACTAGGATTATAGATGGGGATCACCATACCCAAAAGACACATTAGTTTCAATTTTTTCATTTTTAATTGAATTTTATTTAATTATGTGTACATATGTGTGCTCATAATTATGCACACATATGCTATGATGTGCACATGGAGGTATATGTGAGCTGGTTTTCTCAGTTCACCATGAGGATTCCAGGGATTGAATTTACGACATTAAGCTTGGTGGCAAGAACCTTAGCATTTCTACTGCTGTGATGAAAACACCAAGACAAAAGCAAGTAGAGGAGGAAAGGGTATATTTATTTGGCTTACACTTCCACATTATAATCCATCATAGAGGAAGTCAGAGCAGGAATTCAAACAGGCAGGAACCTGGCAAAAGGAGCTGATGCATAGGCTATGGAGGAGTGCTACTTACTGGCTTGCTCCCCCTGGCTTTCTCTGCATGCTTTCTTATAGAACCCAGGAACACCAGCATGGTGATGGTACCATGCACCATGGGCTAGGCCCTCCTCCCTCAAACACTAATTGAGAAAATGCCTTACAGCTGAATCTTATAAAAGCATTTTCTCAGTTGAAGTTTGCTCCTTTAAGACAACTCTAGCTTGTGTCAAGTTGACATAAGACTAGTCAGCACAGGTCTTTACCTGCTAAATCATCTCACCAGCCCTTAATCCTAGCAAAATTTTAACTGTAAAAATCTGGAAACAATGCAAATAGTCAAAGGGGAATGTATACATTTAAATTAGATTATATCCACGCAACGGACTATTGTAAATTAGGGCAAAATTTAAAAACTATAATCACTATAATCACAGTGCTGGGCATCATGGTGTATGCCTTCAATCCCACTACTCAGGAGGCAGAGGCAGGCATATCTCCACAGGTCTCAGGCCAAACTAAACAATGCTGCTAGTTCCAGGCCAGTTGGAACTACATAGTGAGATCCTGTTACAATTAAAATAAATAAAAATCAGTTACAACCACATATAAAGGTAAGGATGAACTTCAAGAAAGTACTATTAAATCAAAAAGCTAAGATGTAGAAAATTACATGCAAGCATGTCCCATAAATATATAATTCAAATGTATATAAACACCCAAATTGCTTAGCAAAACAGATAGATAAGGTACTATAAAGTGTTTGTTTTGTTTGTTTGTTTTTAAGGAACTAATGGAACTGGAGAAAAGGCTCAGCAGTTAAAAACAGTGGCTGCTCTTCCAGAGGACCTGAGTTCAACTCTCAACACCCATATGGCAGCTCATCATCACCGTTAACTCCCGTTTCAGGGAGGATCTGACACCCTCTCTGGCCTCTGTGGGCACAGAGCACACATGTGGTGCACAAACAAGCACACAGGGGAAGCACCCATATTTACATTAAATAAAATTCAAGAGAAAAAATAAAATAAATAAAAAAGGAACAATACAAGCTCAGTGGAATCATGGTTATAAGTCAATCTAAAGAGAGGAGAATACAGGAGATTTTGCCTTTTCCTCAAAACTGAGTAGCAGCCACATGGTTATCCACTATGGTTTTATATTACTGTTATTTATACCTTTCAAATGTCAAACATACTCTAACCAATATTTAATGAAAATGCAAATATAAAAATTATGAAAATAAACACGTAAGAACTGATTTACTTAAAGAAAGAAATGATCTCATCCTCAGGGTGTAGCACTTTTCCATGGAGGTTGGTGAGAATATAATTGAGGAGACTCAAGTTTCCAGAATAACAGGAAAGGAACTAGATGACTAATGGCTTTGAATCTGATCTACTAGGAACAAACATGAGAATAAAATGATAAGCGAGTAGATGTAAAAGATACCTATGTGATATGGTACATATGCTAACTAGCGAGATGTTTGCCTTGCACATTATTCTTGTTTTATAATTAATTAGCTCTTTGCTACTTATACTAGGATTAAAGTTCTTCTCTTTTCCCTTTCAAAGGCTTGAATTTAAATTCATCACATACCTATGTGTATTTATGAGTGCCATAAATATATAATTTATATCAAAAATGATATAGATTAGTTACATATAGGTACAAATATAGATATCAGGTATATTATAGAGTGCCATCCCCACCCAGAAAAGAAATATAGATGTGGTAATGTTAATTTCTATGTTTGTCCATCATAAAGTTTTGGGTTTTTGTTTTTTAAGGATAGAGCTGGAGAAATGGCTCAACAGCTGTTCTTCCAGAGAACGTGAGTTCAATTCTCATCATCCACTTGGCAGCTCACAACCGCCTCTAACTCCTGTTCTAGGGAGGATCCCTGGCCCTCAAATGACAATAATGTAAGTTAAATTCATGACACTGAGGGATTTAGAAAAGAAATTTCCAGGGATATTCATGGCTTTACCATTTGTTCTAGTGTTCTACAAATTTCTTGGTTAAAAGATGTTTATCTCATAGCCCTGTAAAGTTTTCTATTGAAAAAAAGATTTAATTATGTTTACTAAATGGCACTCAATAAAGCAAGAACACATTGATCCTTTTTAAAAAGATGTTTAACAAGAAAAGTTGAACCAAAAGTTTTTCTCTTTAGCTAGAAACTTAACAAAAATTTAAAAAGACTAGAACACCTCATTCAGTGTATTCGGATTTGGTTTTAGCTTTAAACAGAGGTACTGTTCACATTACACAATAAAGATGTGCTGACATTCTGTGCGCACATCACATTTTCATCCTTTTGACATTTTACATTCCTAAAAATTAGAGCCTGAGTTTTAAAAATATTTCTTAGCATATAGCTAGCAACCAGCCTTGTTTAATAAATAAATGCATTATTTTCAATTAAAATGTACTTGGAAATTCTGTATGTTCTATAACAGCAAAACACACTAGTTTCGATGTTCAAAAACCTGAGTCCTTTCAGAGAAGGCGGGTGACTGGAAACTGCTGCCCTGTGACCTGGTGAAGGAGAGGAGTCAAAATAAGAAAAGGGAAATTAAAATTCTAAAGAAATAAAGAAAAGAAGAGCATCAGAAATTCTCAGAGTGACTTGCTATTTAGTTTTCTCTCAACTTAACACATGCTAGAGTCATCTGAGAAGAGAGAACCTCAGTTGAGAATATGCCTTCATTAGAATGGATTGTAGGCAAGTCTGTGGGCATTGTCTTGAGTAATGATTGATGTAGAAGGATCCAGTCCACTGTGGGTGGTGCCACCTCTGGGCAGGTGGTCCTAATGTGGTCTAAGAAAGCAAGCTGAGCAAGCCACGAGGAACATGACAGTATCATTCTTCCATGGCCTCTGCTTCAGTTCCTGCCTTGGGTTTCTGCTCTGACTTTCCTTCATGATAAGCTGCAAGTTGTAAAGATAAAATAAACCCTTTCCTCCTCAAGTTGCTTTTGTTCGTTGTGTTTGTCATAGCCACAGAGAAAGCAAAATAAGACAGGCAGTGGGAAGGTACCTGAAAAGCAAGGAGAAAAAAGACTCATGTTAGAGAAGCCAAGCTGAACAGAGCTCCATCTGCATGGCTCACTGTTGGAGGATGGGAAGCAATGGATGCCTCCAAAAAGTAAGCCAGGAAATCCTGATGAAAGAGACAGAATGCCCTACTTCTAGGATAACACCCAAACCATAACAAGCCTCAGCACCAGTTCTAAGTTTTGATGAGAGAGTAATTCCTTCAGTGGACACGGCAGCAGGAGAGAATCCCACAAGTCACTCTAAGGGCAGGAGTTAGGCACTCTAGTGATAAAGAATTCATTATTTAAAACTGAGCTACCTGGAGGCCTGAGAAAAGGGGGCAATGATAAGTCAGGGAGCTTAAATTTCATCTGCCCCATCCCTAGGATAAGAGAGGGCCCTAGGAAACACTTATACAGGGGAAGTGATAGGACCAGACACCTACAGGCAGAAGAGTGAAGGTGGCAGGAGGCTCATGGGACCATAGCTCATCAACTGAGAATAGCACTGGCATTTGATAGCTCTGGGCCTAATCTCAGTATGTGAATCCATCTCCAAAACCACCCCCTATCAACCCTGCTCTGCTATAGACATCAAGAATTGTAAAGCTCTGGTGATTTACATGATACCCTCACCTGCATCCATCCAGGAGAGTAATTAATACTCAGAAGATCTTCAGAGTACAAAAACAAATAGCAGTAATATGGTTGCTTCTCATAACCCCAACCTAATTGGAAGACACCACATAACTAGAAGATGAGCCACCACAGAGGGTACAAGCTGAGTAGTATGGGGCAGGTAAAAACCTGTCCAGCATACAGACTGCAAAGGGAAATGCGGACAGCAGAGCCCCTGTAATGCAAGCAAAGGCAATTACTAAAGTGAAGGCAGATCTGGAAGACATCAGACTCTTCTAAGAAAGGCTCAAAGCCAGCAGAAGTCACGGACAAGAGTGCTCAAACTCCCATCATGAGTATAACCAGGGGTGTCCAGTTTGAAGGAGCCTAAAACAAGCTGTTCCAACATTTAAATGTTATCTTCCCATGTGCTTCCCATTTTCTAATACCCCATTCATTTTTCAGTCTTCTCTCATATATTACATCCTGACAAATTTCCCCTCCCTCCTCTCCCCCAGTTCCCCTCCCACCTCCCTTCTCCTCCAGATATACCCCCACCTCCATCTCTCCTCAGAAAAGGACGAACATTCCAAGGACATCAAACACATCATAACATGCTACAATAAGACCAGACACCAGGCACATACCATCACATCTAGGCTCTACGAGACAACCCAGTGGGGAAAAGGGTCACACCAGCAGGCAAAAGAGTCGGAAACAGCTGGCGCTCCCACTGTTAGGAATCCCACAAGAGCACCAAGCTACTTACTCATAACATATAGACAGTAGCCCTAGGTCAGACCCCTACAGGCTCTCAGATCTCTGCAACCCCCATGAGTCTGAGTCAACTGATTCTGTGGACCATGTTCTCAAGGTGTCCCTGACCCCTCTGCTTTCTATCTGATCCTTCCTCCACAGGACACCCTGAGCTCTGCCTACACTTGGACTGTGGGACTCTGCATTTGTTCCCATCAGTTGCTGGATAAAGTCTCTTTAGTCTCTATGATGACAATTATGCTAGGATCAGGTCCCAGAACACTGTTCAGGCAGGACAAACTGTAGGTAGAAGGTTTTGTGGCTGAAGAACCCATTCTTAATGGCTTGCTATTAAGAAAAATATCACCATTTTTGAAGTTACAATTTTGTGTTTCTACTAAATATATTATATATTTTAGATATCTCATAGCTATTTCTTTATACTTATAAAATATATAACATCTATTATGATATATGTAGCAAAACACCTACATAGTTTTTCCATTATCCCTATATTATTCAAAATTCACAAACTTTAGTAGGTCAATTACCTGTTCTGGTCTTACTAGCTGCTTTTTGGGTTCCTCTTCTTTGGCCAGATGTACATTTACAGATGCATATATCAGACCTGCGGGCATGGTTGTCAACTTTCCCATCTGAAAAACACACATCAAAAAGACCAGTGTAAGTGAAAAGATCCTCTGTTTCTAAGTCCTGATAAGTATTGGGGGAATCTTGGGAGATATATCAAATATTCAACTATTTCAAATTACTTTTTACATTTACATAAACCCCTTGTGCTGCCCTAACTTTTGTAGAGTGCAAAAATCTTACTGTCCTTAGCCACACTGATGGATATCTTGCATATCACCATAGAACCTTCAGCTGGCGATG
>LOJH01043246.1:0-14032 GCA_001685095.1 Ellobius talpinus
GGCGCTTCTCGGACCTCAAAGTGTGCGCGGACGACGAGTGCAGCAGTGAGTGTGGGGTGGCTGGGTGGGAGGTGCTTTCCCGGGTGGCGGCGATGGCCGAGCGGGTCGGAGTCCCACAGCTCGCACCTAGCCTAGGGGGTCTCAGGCCCACAGAACCCATGCTCTGCTCGCCGATCGCCCTGGTGGCCCTGGCGTGGGGGCTGCGCCTGCCACTTGTTGCCGGGTTTTGCTCTCTGCTGCTCTGACCTGGCTGGAGGGCGCCTTATACCCAACCGGGTTTCCCGGGGTCAGCTCACTGCTTCCCGGTCCCCGATCTCCACCTGGGCTCCCCGAGTGATGGGGTGGCGAGCCCCAGCATCTTGGGCGCCCCATGCTGCAGGCAAGAGCGTCCCTACAACGGCCGCGGGGACCTGGTTCCACGTAAGACCGAGACCCACGCGCTTAGGGACCTGGGGCGCAATCCCAGTGGCTGATTGATTGCGGGGTTCCTACAGAAGGCACCCCGGTGTTGCCTCTTCGAGCCCTCGGCTGCTTTGGGACCAGCTCGCATCACCTTTGGAACCGGAGGAACTGGAGTTTAGGTTTGGGATGAACCCAAGGCCAGGAACGCAGTGTATTCCGAGGTCTCCCTAGTTCTCTGCCTCAGTCCTGTCTTTCTTTTGCTTCTTACCAGTGCTAAGTAGGGCTGTGGGAAGGTCAAAATCTTTTGCTCTTAAAGAGGCCAGGAAGCTGCACCTGTCACCACCTGAGAGCAGCAGCCTTCTCCTCAGCGCAGTCGCGCCCTGGTCCTGGGTTGGAGGTGGGCCACAGGGAAGGTTAGGATTAGAAGAGAGCTATTGCTGTAATGGTGAAAAATAAATATCCAAGAGTCTCAGGAGTCCAGCTTTTTCCTTAGTCCCCTTTGTTGTTGGGACCCAGTCCTGTCCAGAATAATTCATAAGGTTTCCAGGTTGGTCTCCAACACCTGTGTAACTCACTATGTCCTTCATAAATCACAAGCAGTACATATAGAATATGATTCCTCCTAAAAGACTGAGAAGACTACATGTTAGCTATTTATGCTTCAATTGGTTTTATGAAAAAACAGATTTCATCATTTGAATGGTTTGCACCAATATCATTAAAGAAAAAGAAAGAGGGTAGTTGTAATTTATATCATCTAGATTCTAGGTGCTAGAGGTATCCCCGGGCCAATGTAAATAAACACTGTAAATAAAATAAAGGTGGAGCCACCATTATGAATTTTCCCTTTCATTTTTCTATTAACAAACCAGTTATCACCATTTTGCTGTTGAATATTGCCCGGTGTTTTCTGTTCTTTGCTGTCAAACATCGTCTCACCTGAGTCCCTCAAAACTCGAGAGGACAGTATCACTGGTGCTGCTTCAGAAAGAACTAAGACTCATGGCTGGAGAGGTCCAGGCTGTAATATAACTTAGTGGCCTGTGTCCAAACAAATGTAACCAAACGCAATAAGTAATGATAGAAGAAGCAGAGCCCAGGCCTGTGCTGCCTGGTAGGAAGTGCTTCATGGTGGGACAGTGTCAGGTGTCACGAAAGGTGTGATGTAGTGTGCATGTCATTCATAGATAATAAGCAACACATAAAGACAGAGGCTGTCCTTGATATATTACTATACATCCCCAAGAGTCTAAGGAGGGAACCAGAAACACTGCCTTTTCCATTTGAGTAGAATCCCAGCCTTAGGTTCCTTCAGTCTGGTGTCTTGCTCAGTCCCATCTGAAACAGAATGCTGATATATCTGAAAATGGTCTTATTTTAGCTTCACAAACCAAGTTACACCCTCCAGATCTGTATGTTTGTCCCTTGAATATGTATTTTTTAAGCGTGTTAGTGTACTATTGCTAATTGGCTTTTAGACAAAGTGCAATTTCCATCACTTCCATGTCTCTGCCCTTTAATGCATGGTTAATTTCATTTGGCAAGATACTACTTCTGGACTGGAGAGATGCCTAAGGGGTTGAGAGCACTGGCCGTTCTTCCAGAAGACCCTGGTTCAATTCCCAATACCCACACGGCATCTCACAACTGTCTGTAACTCCAGTTCTAGGGGCTCTAACAGCCTCACACAGACATACATGCAGGCAAAATACCAGTGCATAAAAATAAATGAATCTTAAAAAACATACTGCTTCTATTGGTGTGATTGAAGTTCTGTATTTATGTTTGTTTATTTGAGACAGGGTCTCACTATGTAGCCCTGGCTGGCCTGGAACTTGCAGAGATCTGCCTGCCTCTTCCTCTTCAGGGCTGGGATTAAAGACATCTGCCACCATACCTGACCATAGTTCTACATTTTAAGTGAGAGAAAAACTTCTGACCTCGTCTCATAATTTTGTCTGGACCCTGACAAATGAGATATCCATCTTGGATTTTGTTTTTAGGAAAAATTATTTTGAAAGCGTTTTTAGTTTTTTTGCTAGTGTGTGTGTGTGTGCGCGCGCGCGCGCGCATGCACAAAACTGGGGAACCGAACCTAGGGCCTGTCTATAGTCTATATCATGCAAACATTCTACTATTGAGCTACATATTCGGGTCCTCTTTATACTAAGTTACCTAGGTTGGGCGTTGAACTCCCTCTCTTCTTCAGTCAGACCTTGGGTTTATGATCCTCCTACCTCAGCCTCCCGAATACTGGAATTACAGGTCAACACCACCAGGCCTGGCTAGAAACCTTCTTAATGCTGACACATCAACGTTATTTGCTCAGAAAACACTGCCTTGTGATTGATTGGATTCCTAGTAGCGTGTGATAATATGCCTTCCTGTTAATTCATCCAGACACTGTGCAGAGACAACTTAGCCACAAATGAAATGGACAGTGTTTACTGCTGCACAGGGGCCATTGCAGCCTTTTACAGGTAGTGCCTGTTAGTGGTTGGGTTGAGTTAATTGACCCCTTGGGGGTTCCTAGGCGTTCTTTCTGGCTCCCTGCTATCCCCACGGTTAGCTATGTTTAAACCAGTCAGCACCTGCACCTGCATTTACACATCCACAAAATGAGGCCTTTTATGATGATGAAACGGCAAAAGAGAATGGGGGGGTGCTAGAAGATTAGAGAGGGAAAAAAGGAGTTGACTTGAGAGCAGCCGTCTGTGGTGGCCGACGCGTTGTCTTTGGTTTCTCAGACAGCCAGAGAGAAAAGTAGAAGCATTTCCTTATTTGATTATAGCAGATGATGGGACTTACAGCCGTAAGGCTCTAGGGATTTCAGACTCTTGGAAAATGTGAATTGAAATCCATTCCAGCAGAGTACTGGAAGGGCTTGATTGTTGTCTGCAATGGGATTCATGTATTTCCCGAAAAATCTCTAAGAGTTTTTTAAGCTGGAAAAGGCTTGCCTCACACACACGAACCCTGGCTTTGAGATCTGGCAGGTGCCAGCAGCAATCCCCGTGCTTGAGAGGTAAAGGCAGGAGGATCAGGAGTTCCGGGCCATCCTTGGCTCCCAAAAAAGTGTAAGGCCAGCTTGGGATACAAGCAATCCTGTATTTTTTTTTAAATTGTGTGTGGGAGGCTGTGAGAAGTCAAATCCTAATGTCTTGTTTTGTTCTTTTTTTCCTGAACACAGTGCTAATGTATCGCGCTGAAGCCCTTGGAGACTTCACAGGCCCTGACTGTCGTTTTGTGAGCTTTAAGAGAGGCGACCATGTGCATGTCTACTACAAACTTGCAGGGGGATCCCCGGAAATTTGGGCTGGGAGTGTAAGTAGAACCATGAAAACCTTTATTTCCTTATTTTTGTTGAGGTTTGTAGTACTGCAGATTTAAATGCTGTTGATAGTGTCTTTCCTAGACTGTAAACAGAAGGCCGCCCTACGGTCCTAGCAAGCCCAGGCCTGGCACACAGTAGGGGCGAGACAGCCCTATGGTCCTGGCAAGCCTCAGGCCTGGCACACAGTAGGGGCGAGACAGCCCTATGTTCCTGGCAAGCCTCAGGCCTGGCACACAGTAGGGGCGAGACAGCCCTATGGTCCTGGCAAGCCTCAGGCCTAGCACACAGTAGGGGCAAGACAGCCCTATGGTCCTAGAAGGCCTCAGACCTGAAACACAATAGCAGCATACAGAGGTTGCTGAAACAGAACTGAACTGGTTCTGGCTGTTGCCCCACAGTTATACACGAAGCTGTACATAAAATTCAAGTCAAAATGGCCAAGACCCAAAAATCTTAAAAGTTAATTGCATCGAGAAAGAAGTATTTGTTATCATTAGACTTAATCTTATAAGCAATATGCAAGATAGCACTTAAGGTGTTCAGGGTTAAAATTTGTATGTCTTTTCCCTGTTAACAAAAAATCTTTCAAAAAGCTGAAACAGGGTTAGGGAGATAGCTCAGCCAAGACCTGAGTCTGATCCCCAGAACCTACTTTAAAAAGCCAAGCTTTGTGTGGGTGAGCTTTTAATGCCGAGTCTGGGAGGGGCTGGACAGGTGGACCAGTAGGACACCTAGGCTGCCCAGCTTCACCTACTTGGAGAGTGAAAAACGCAAGGTGAATATGAGTGAGGGAGAGGCAGGCAGACCTCTGTAATTTTAAGGCCAGCTTAGTCTACATAGCCTATTCCAGGCCAGCCTGGCCTACATAGTGAAACCCTATCTCAAGACACAAACAAAAACCAAACCAAACCAAACCAAAACCATAATGTAGACAGCACGTGAGGAATGGCAGTGAGGTTGTCCTCTGGCCTTCACACATATGCATCCCCATACACACTCAACTGCGCGCGCGCACACACACACACACACACTGTACGTATATAAACATGCACATACATGAACATAGACATATGCACATGTAGGCAGGCACACACAAAAGGAGAAATATTGTATTCACTATGGGTCTTCTTGTTTGGTTGTAACTTCTGAAGTATCTTTTCCTAGCTCTGCTTTGTGCCTAGAAGTTTCCCCCGGGATTCTCTTCCCGACACTCTTTGGGCCTCTTGGTATCAGACGCGGCAGACAACGACCGAATCTGTCATGCTCTCGTATGTTTTAAGGAGACTCTCAGCAGTGACCTGACTGAGAAGCATGGGAGCTGCCTTTCCCTTTGAAGAGGGCTGATCCGTGGAAGGCTGTTGACTAAAGGGCCTGTGATGTCCCGTGGGATTGTTCCTCCTTAGAAACAGCTCCACTCCCAACCATTGAAAGTGTTCACTCTCGATCAAACACCAAATAACCAACACAGAATAAGGTTCTAGTAGGCCCCTAGGGAGAAAAAATTTTTTTTTCAGCTTCCTATGGGGGATTTTTTAAAGCATGGAGCGGTGGGGCATAGCCTTTTTATTTAGACAGCCTCCCAGCGGCATCACGGACATGAGGGAGAGTCTGTGCTGTTTTCTCGTGTCTCCCCAGTGGGTGTCTTGATAGGCTTGACTTTGGAGCTGCTCCCCATATACCTATGCTCCATTTGTTTACACGGTAGTTACGAGATCCTTCTACCTTCCCCACCTCTGGGCTTTTGGATAGATAAGCCTGTTAGCTTTTGCACCTCTAGACAGATGCTTCCTTCTGCATCACGGCTCTCTCTCTGCTTTTATTTTCCCTTAATGGCAGGCTCTCATGTATCCAGGCTAGCCTTAAGCTTCTGATCCTCCTGCCTCTGCCTCCCCAGTGCTGCTGTGTTGTGTAATGTTTCAGATCAAACCAAGACTCTCTACATGATAGGCAAGGAGTCTACAGCCCAAGTCCTCACCTTACCTCCTTAAGAAACCCTGCTTTAGCACCCAGCCTGGTGATCTCGGCTGATAGATATGTGTTGGGGTGGGACTCTGTTTGCCCTGCTCCTGTGACGTCATTTTACTGCTTTGCTCGTCAGCCAGCTGGTGTCTCGGCTCACTAGCCATGTGTCTTCTCTGCCTTCTTTTTGAGTATCTCCTTACAGGGTACTATAGCACTTACTTACATTTGCTCTCGCAGTAGCTCAGGCAGAACTGACCCTCGTGAGGCAGAGTCTGTGTTCCCCATCCCCAAATCAAATCAGCAGCACTTTGGCAGGGATGGTACACAGAAGCAAAATTGGACATAAGAATTACTTCTGCGAGAGCCTGTGATTCCATGAGACGGTAGGAGAGGGAAGCACCCGCATCTGATGGTGGAGCTTTATGTAAGCTGTGGCCTCGGTTGACAGATCAAGAAGGGACTTCCCCTTACTTTTCACACATCTCTGATTCCTTCTCTTTTCTAGCCCAGCCTCTATAGCATTTGAGTCCTGCAGACGGGCGGCATGTATTTCTTCTATCTCCCTTCTCATTTCATGAACCTCAACATTTGTGGAATTAGCTAGTCTCCCTCATCTTTAGAATGACTCGTTTTCATATCTTAATTCCCATCGACAGTCTCTTTTTGTTTCCTAGAGTTTCAGAGTTTATCTGCCAGACTTGTAGCTTTTAATGCTCCAGGTCTTATCTAATCTTTGGGCTTTATTCTATTACTAACATGGCCTCCAGATAAACCAAGAACACGGTGAATGGTGGGATATTTTAGAACCAGTGATAAGGTGGCTTTTCTTCTCGTGCCCCTGACTGGCCTATCGGTCTGTCTATCAGTCTGCTTTATTGGCTGGGAACAGGTCTTTGCTTCCTTTCAGGCTGTGGCTAGAGAAGGACACTTCTCAGGTGGAGCTTTTATTCACTGTCTGAACACTTCATACATCTTAGTTATGCGTGCTGGGAAAGACTGGGGTCATTTTCTGTAGATTCATTTTACATGGAATTGAAGCCTGAGAGGTAGGTAAGGATGCATTGCGTCATAATTTTATTTAATCCCCCCAGATACTTCTAAATACTGTTCTTGGAGAAAGCTACCATAGTATTTGGTATCAAGAGATATTGTTTGTTGTGGTGGTATACGTTTCAGAAGTCTCGTTTTCTTCTGCTTATTCCCATGGCCGTTGTGAATTGATTTGGAGACTTGTAAGAAGCGGTTCATGAGCAGTGCTGTCAAGTGCTCATGTAAATTCTTGCCAGAGATCACTTGGAACCGTGTTTCTAGTTAGCTTTACTTTGCCAAGTCTTGGCCATACAGTTTTCAGGAAGCTTCTCTTATATAGATCTCTAACTACTTCTAACTGTAATGCTATGTGCCGATATATAAAAAAACACGGCTTGGAGAAAACTGTTGGTTTAATAATATTAATTTTTATTAGCACAATCATTGCAGGGTAATTTTAGCTCTTTCTTGTCTATGTATTTCCTGTCACTCCTAGAACTCCCTTCTTTGATTTCTTATACAGAACTTAATTGGTATTTGTCCCTTTTGTCCATTTTTTTCACACAGGTTGGACAAATCTTTGGATATTTTCCAAAGGATTTGATCAAAGTTCTTCACAAATACACAGAAAAGGAGCTACATGTTCCAGCAGATGTAAGTTGTTCTCAGTTACAAATTGGTTTATATGTTCTTTGTAATCGATTAAAATTTTGGTGGTATTGGTAGTGCCAGCTGAAGACAGTTTTAGGCAAGACATTGCATTTTCCCTTATAGCTCTTAAAAGGTGCAGTGGACTCTTTTGAAAGTCAGTGAATATGTTTTGGATGGGGAAAAACAACCCGACGTTTGTGTATTAGATTTTAATTTGGAATCAGACTAACACAGAAGAACATTTAAAAAGCATTTGGAGGAGTTATGCATTCTGATAATTGTCAATATATTAAGGTTGATGTTCTTATAAGAGACTATAGATTGATAAGCAGGGCTTTTTCTATTTTGTTTTTTTCTTTCTTTTTTTTTGCATGTGGAACTTAAGAACTTAATACATTAGCCAAGTGTAATGATACTCACTTACTCACTTATAATCCTAGTGTTTGGGAGGTGGAGAGAGAAGGATCAGGAGTTCAAGGCCAGTCTGAACTATTCAAGGCCTCGTCTCAAAAAAAACAAAAAAAAAGAAGAAAAATATTTTTGTACTTAGTTATCAAAGAGGTAAATAATTTTATTTTACATGCAAAAAGAGGTGTCCCTATTTGAAAATTACTCACTGGGTGCTAAGCATTTTAAATACATAGAAATCAGGTTCACTTACTCAGACTCTAAATTGCGTGCAGACTTTTTTCCTGACTCCAGTGATTAAACACTTAAGTCACAGACTGGGAAAAGCGATGCTAAGGGCTTTATTGTGAGGCCCAGTCTTAAATCTGTAAGGTTCTAGCTCTTGCTCTACAGAGCGTTCATTCATGGCACACAGCTTACAGTGGTCTTAGGTCTAAAATGATTTTTTTGTTCTAGAATCCTCATTCTCAATTATTCCCACTTATCCCCATCACTCCCATTTCTTTGGAAATAGTAGATGCCTGAATCACTTTGGGCGTCTCTTTCAAGTGGCCGCAGAGCACAAAGCTGCTGATCGAGGGTAGTTCCTGGGTGGGGTGAGGATATAGTCAGTGCTGTAGAGCCATCCTGGGTCTTCACGGTCCTTGATCTCAGGGAGCGTTATAGCATGATCCCTGGTGGACTTCCCTTTTGACAAAGGCTGTGCAGGATGGGAGATGCTCATGGGGCCCGGGTCCTCACCTGCTCTGGGTTCTATTTCTCATCACCCTGCTCTTGACATTAAGAAGATGGCGCAGAAGTGCGTGTGATGAGAAAAGGAAGTTATTAGCCTCTTCTGCAGCGGCCAGGCCTCTCCAGAGTACTGTGTGTGATTCCTTTGGTACCGGATTGCTTACTTGTGGGAAAAGGGAAGAATGCAGACTTATGAATAGTCTTAAAAGCAGATATTCATCACTGCTGAGAACTCTAACTTACAGAAAGGTATTTGCACTGAGCCTTGTTTTCAAGTTGTTGTTCCATTAATAATAAAAGTGGAGATCCCCTCTGACACCGTTCTTCATCCCTTTAGAGCAGTGGTTCTCAACCTTCCTAATGCTGTGACCCTTTAATACAGCTTCTCATGCTGTGGTGAACCCCAACCATAAAATTCTTTTCATTGCTACTTCATAACAGTAATTTTGCTACTGTTACGAACTGTAATATAAATATCTGTGTTTTCCGACGGTCTTAGGTGACCCTTGTGAAAGGGTCGGTTGACCCTCAAATGGGTCATGACCCACAGGTTGAGAAGCACTGCTCTAAATTCTTACTCTCTATGCACCTATCTGCCATAAGATACATTTTAAGTTGGTATTTCTAAGTCCAGGAAAATATGTTCCAAAAATCCATGCAGACTTAGAACATGAAAGCCAGTTAATTCTGCCTATTTCTAGCTGGCTGGGCAGAGACATACGGCATAGGGGACTTAGAGTAGAGATACTGCATGGTCCTGCAGCTCCTCAGACAGATGGTTGCGAGTTGAGCATCCAGGTCATCAGGCACAGACATTAGAAATGGGAAGACTCCATCCAGGGCTCCCCACTTCCCTCCTCTGTTGTTATGTTAGTTACTTTTCTCATTGCCCTGGGGAGATACTTGGCAAATGCAACTTCAAGAAAGAAGCACTTGTTTTGACTCACAGTTTGAGGGTAGAGCTCATCACGGCAGGGGAGTCTTGTCTGCAGGAGCCTGAGGCAGCCACTCATCTTGTATTATGCCCCAGAAGCTCGGAGAGATGAATTCTGATGTTAAGATTGCTTCTTTTTTCGTGTATCATCCAGGACCTCAGCCCAGGAAAAGGTGCTGCCCACATGCAAGGTGTGCTTTCCCTCGACAGTTAACCCGGTCTGGAAACTGACAGCCACACCCAGAGGCTTGTCTCCTAAGCATTTATAAACGCTGCCAAGCTGACAATGCCACCCATCAACAAGTGTTCAGAACAAACTGAGAAACAGAGTCGCGCAGAGGGAGGATAACATGTCTCCGTTTGTTTACTCACTGTGCTTTTCAGAGAATATGACACAGTTTTTGACAAATGCAGAAATAATTGCAGTGTAGAATAAGACAGATTTACCTCACCAGAGCTGGCCAACTGGGAGCCTCCAACTGTCCCCCTAAAACTGACAGCATGGGGGAACAGATTATTTTCCAAACAGAAACCAGGAATGGGGCCAAGCGAGCTCACCAGCCACATGAGTCATTCTTCTCCCAAGGAAGGGAGAACGAAAATGGCTTCCACCTTGATATCCCCGCACTAGCCCAACCCCGGCTCAAAGACATCCTGGAACCAGGCACAAACTCGGAGTTATCTCTGTCCCGCGTATAAGTGCTCTTGGGACACTTGATTGTTGAGACACTAATGTTTTTGTTTTTTTTCCATACAGGAGACAGATTTTGTCTGCTTCGAAGGCGGAAGAGACGATTTTGATAATTATAATGTAGAGGAACTTCTAGGGTTTTTGGAACTGGATGACTCTGTACCGGAAGAGTCTAAGAAAGGTGAAGAAGTTTCTCAGCACGGAGTGAAATCTCCTGAAGGGGCTCAGGGCACTGAACTTGACCCCCCACCTGAGCCTGAGCTAGCCAAAGCTGACTCAGGGGAACGAGAAGGTGCATTCTCAGAGAACACTGAGGAACTGCAGGAACAGTCCGCAGCTCAGGAGAGCCACCCCCATGCCTCTAGTGCAGCGGGTCATGCTCAGGGAGTGCGGTCTTCCTTGGACAGTTTTGAGGAAATGCTGCACGATAAATTGAAAGTGTCAGGAAGTGAAAACAGAACCAGCAATAGCTCTCCTGTCCCCGCGGAGCAGGAGAAGATAGATGCTTACAAAGTTCTGAAAACAGAAATGACTCTTGACTTGAAAACCAAGTTTGGCTCAACTGCCGACGCCCTGGTGTCTGACGACGAGGCCACCAGACTGATCACTTCGTTAGAAGATGATTTCGATGAAGAACTGGATGCTGAATATTACCCAATGGAGAATGAAGACGAGGAGAACGCAGACAACTATGATGAGCTACCGTTACTGTCCTTTGCAGATGAAGATGATGAGAGAGTCCCCGGGAAGCCTGTGATGGAGAAATATTCAACAGATAAGGACCTGAGCGAAGAGGATAAAGTTGAACCTACTCCGCCTCCTGGCATCCAAAATGACAATAAAAATTTATTGACAAGCTTGGGGGATACTTTCTTCTCTATTGTCTCAGGAGGCGAAGGAAAAACAGGTGCGGTGGATTTAGAGGGTTCTAACCCGGTGGAAGATAAGGAGGATGTGTTGGTTTCAGGTGGCCATCAGTCAACAGCTGGCCATGTGGACCCTGAGGATGAAGATGACCTCTTTGGAGAAGACTCCAAAATAAATGGTGAGAAGAAGTCAGAAACAGAGCCAGAACTTGTCCTTACAGCAGAAGAGAAGGTACCACAGGAATCCAGGAGAGGTCTGGCACACCAGGAGCCCAAATCAGAGGTTGCAGAGTCGGAAACAGTGGCTACTTACCAACCTCAGAGTAGCAAACTTGATCCTCTGCCAGCTGCTGAAAAGGGCAAAGAGTTTACATTAAAAGCCGTCTTTGAAAAAAAAGAAAATGGCCTAAAAGAACCAGTTATCCATATCTCAAAGGAAATAGTCCACGAAGAAGAGACCAGAGATGGCGTAGAGAGTGACTCGGTACACAGAGCTGTGGGGAGCCCAGAGATGGGAAATCATAGCAAACGTGACTCCTTGGATGCTATGCCACTTTTAGGAGATAACCAGCCGGACGCATCCAAGGACACAACGGAAGTCTCAGGCGCTTCTGTCAGTGAGCCAAAATCAGGCGCTTCCATCAGTGAGCCAAAAGTGGGCCAAAGGGAGGGATTTCAGAATCAACCTAGATTCCCCTCTCCAGAGGAAACTGGTCTTTCGAGAGAACTGGGGGAAAAAGTTCCTACTCTGGGAAGAAATCTTCCTTGGCAGCAGCAAGAGAGAGATGAAGCTGTTGGAGAGGGCAGAGAAGACCCTGCAGCTGTGGAACCACCTCACCCCCAGGTCATACAGGGGACACAGGAGGCCGAAAGCCCGGAAGTGCCCAGAGTCCAAACCCAAAGGTCGGAAGCAGAGGAGGACGACTATCCCCCTGAGGAGCTACTGGAGGATGAAAATGCTGTCAGTGCATGGCAGTCTAAAGAAAAGCACCCCAGCGTTCCCCACAGGAGGTCAGATATGAACTCTGAGGTTTTTGAAAAAGTAATTGTAGGAACCCTTAATCTTGACACTGAAGAAAACAAACAAGCACCTAGTACGATTTTGGAGGTTGGAAAAAAGAGTGAAACTACGTCGGAAGAGGCAGATGGTGTGGGCGAGGAGTCAGGCAGTGGGGTGCTGGGCAAGGAAGAAAGCCACCTGGCAGACGTGAGAGCTCAGGGGCCGTCTGAAGCCCACGGCCCTCATGGGAAAATGGCAGCTCACGCTCCGGGCTTTTGGGAAGCCGTTCAGAGTCAGGATCCGAATGACCTACAAAACGACAACCCCAAGGAGCTAGTCAACACCTTGGGGCTTGTGGAGATTCCTGGGGGAGAAGAAATCTCAGAGGGGGAGCCTGAGGATCCTGAGGCACTTAGAAGCTCAGAAAGCCAGGGGCCTGATGCTGAAGACCTTGGGGATGGCCCGCCCCAACAAACTACACCCGAAATTCCCGACATAGTGCTCAAGAGCATACGGGAAGACCTACCCATTATCAACAGCTTCTTCAAGGACCAGAAGTCCCTGTATCGCTTCCTAAAGTACTTTGATGTCCACGAGCTGGAGGGCATGCTGCAGGATATGTCCATAAGGTTGAAGTCAGCGCAGCGGGACAGTCTGCCCTACAACTTGGAAAAAGTCCTAGATAAAGTCTTCCGTGCCTCTGAGTCACGAATTCTAAGCGTGGCAGAGAATATGCTTGATACTCGAGAGCACAAAAATAGAGATCTGGGGACACAAGAGAACAGCCTGTTAGAAGAAGCTGCGGTGCTGGATGATGTACAGGACCTGATCTACTTTGTCAGGTACCAACACTCTGGAGTGGAGACGGCCCCACGGGTCACACCTCCACCTCATCAGGAAGGTGGCACTGGACCAGTAGAAGGTAAAGGACCTGCCTTTGACCTTGTGGAGTTAGGCTGGGGAATCAGGAGCAGGGTGGTGGGGTGGGGTTGTATTCTTGGAGTGGGGGTATACTAAAGTGCTTCATTTCCTGTGTGTAAAATTCTAGTCACACTTCCTGTGTGTGTAAAGGAGAGGGTCTATACTTATGAGGCTTCCCCTTTCCAGCTTCCTTTCAGACTGACCATGAATGCAGATGGTCTCACGTTCCCAATAATTTTTTCCCTTCCATGGGAGAGCTGAAATTGATTTTCATTTCCAAAAGGAAACTTTATAAAACTCTTAAGAGAAATATATAACCAAGAAAATAATTCACAAAGTAAAACTCTCAACAAAGTACAACTTTTATGGAAGGTGATAAAAGGGGCTTTATTTAACACAGGTTCCTCATACAGTTATTTGTTAACACTGATGCATCTTTGTTCTTCCAGACAGATAAGTTTCAACTTTTATGATATCTATGTGATTTTATGTACCTATCTAAACCCTGAGATCCAGAAATGAGAGGAAATGTGATGTCTGTCTGTCCTTTGGAGACAGACTTACTTCACTTACTATGATGATTTCTGGTTGCATCCATATCCTGAAAATGATATAATTTATTCTTTGTGACAGAAAAGATTCTACCATGTGTATGTCCCGCATTTTCTTTCTCTGGCCCTTGTTGTCAGACGCCCAGGTTGTCTCCATAACACAGTAGTCATGACTAGGGTGACAGCAAGCATTGATCTGCAGTGTTTCTCCAGGTTACGTTAATTGGGTGAATAAGTCAGGAGTGGTGTAGCTGGTTTATGCGGTGGACTTGCTTTTAGTTTTTGGATTGCCATAGTAGCTGGATTAGTTTGCATACCTGCCAGCAACAAATGCGGGTTCACGTTTGTCATACTCTCACCAGCATTTGTTTTAATGACCACAGTTCTGACTGGGGTGAGGTAGACACTCAGTGTGGTTTCATTTCTTTGGTGGCTGGTGAGGCTGGACATTGTAGTGATTGGGGAGCAGGCCTGCTTTTCGTCCAGCCCGGCTCCCGCATGGCTAGCTTTACTCCTGAAATAACAACACACAAATTGTATTCATTTAAGCA
>LOJH01043247.1:0-23352 GCA_001685095.1 Ellobius talpinus
TTATTATTATTAATTATTATTATTTGTTGTTGTTGAGATAAGGTCTCAGTGTGAGCCCTGGATGTCTGGAATTCACAATGTAGAACAAATTGGCCTTGGATTCACAAAGATCTGTCTGTCTCTGCCTCCTGGCTGTTGGGATTAAAGGTGTGCACTACCATTCCTGTCTGAATTTTCTTTTCTTAAAATATGTCTAAACTACATCACAAAATAATTTATCTTATTTTATATGTATGGGTGTTTTGCCAGCTATTATGTCTGTGTAACATCTGCATGCCTGGTGCCTGCAGAGGCCAGAAAAGGCTATTAAGTCCTTGGAGCTGGAGTTACAAAGTTACAAATGGTTGTGAATGGCCAGGGAGATGCTGTGAATTGGACCTGGCTTTGCTCAAAGAGCAGTCAGTGCTCTTATCCACTGAGCAATCTCTCCAGATTTGAAACTGCAATTTTCTTTAAAATTTCCTCATGGGAAAGCTCATCAAATATCAAACTATACACACATACACACACGCTCATACACAGAGAAAGACACCATATTCACATAATTCTGTTGCAATAAAAATTACTCCATTGCAGATGTTTACTTGGTGAAACTGGGAGCTGTCCCTTTCAAATGCTCATCCCTTTAATCCCTTTTTGACTTCCTGATGCATACTTGTACTTTTCCTACTTGGCAAAATGCATAATAGATTATTTCTTAGGTAGGACAAAAAATAAAGCCACAGCTGCTCCTTAATCTACTAATACCAAAAAAAAAAGGAAAAAGAATAAGGAAATGTCCAGAGCTTCAAGAGAATGTTCTGTTCGAATTTTGACACAAATGACCTCAATCCTGTGGATGTTGGAGCACGGGAGACATAAACATGGATGAGTGAAGAAGGACCCTGCTCTTACGTGTGTCTGATCTTGGTTTCAGATTTTGAAGCCTTTACTTAGCTAGGGTCATAAAGGGAAACTGTAAGCAGCCCAGCACTTACTTTCATGGCATTTCTTCAGAAGGAGGTGAAAGCTGCAGAAATGAGCAGTTTCTGCTCAAGAGTTCATGAACAGCTGCAGTTACAAACCAGAACTCTTATCTCGGAGCCTGAGAAGGTACATCACAGCCGGTGGCCTTTCCTCAGGATAGAATTTGATCCCACTGAGATCTGCGCACCCCTTTAATTACATTGCCATCATTTTCATGATTAAAAAAATTAAAGCTGATTGTGGTGGCACGTGACTGTAAGTATAGAGTTCTGGAGGCAGGAGGGGGATGTAATTGGGCTACTCATGAGGTCAGCCTGCTTACGTAGCAAGGTGCAGAGACCCTGGGCCTTGCCTTAGAGAAGAAAAAAGGGGGCGTGGAGAGAGTGGGTGCAATGCGTGGTATACACCTTTATCTCAGCGATGTCTGTGAATTCAGGGTCCGGGCCAGCCAGAGCTACCATGGTCAGACCCTTCCTCAAAAAGAGAAAGAGAGAAAAAAAGAATAAGTCATGTTTGTTTTTGTTTTTTCTTAGTAACATCGCCTGAAGAAGAAAAATTGACTAAACATAGTATTTTAGAAAAAGTATTAACCATTACATTTGAACCGAAAAGGGACTTCAGCTGAAGTTTATATTGGGTAGGAGACATGTTCTTCTAACTTGCAACAACTCTATCTTATGTTTCTAGTTTGCTTTGGGCTAGTTATTACCACTTGTAAAATGAATTCCAGTAGCTAAGAACAAAAAATAGGGATAACTAGAACCTAGCTTATCTTTTCAAGACAAACACTTCTCAGAATTGTAAGCCAACCACTTTTTTTGTTCCCAACTTAGTTGTGTATGTGCTCGGGATCACATGATGACATGCGTTTATTTTATTCAGCTGCTATCGGTGCTAATTCACTCAGTAAGTAAGGAGGTCTGAGACTGCCTGGAATGGTTATCTGTCTGGTTTGTACTGGCCACAACAAAGGATATTTAGCCCAGCAGCCTGAGTCAGACCTAGTGTGGGTGACAGGCTTGGCAGGCAGAAGGGCGTGATTTATAGACCTGAGATCAGAATGTAAAGGCGAACAGACTGAAAAACAATGAACTTGATTTTTTAAGTACCAATAAGTAGGGCTATCCTCCCCCCATATACACATACATTTTAAAGTTAAAAGTAAGACACTTAAATTAAAATGCTACATATTTTCACACACTGAAGTTTATTTTATTTTTGAGACAGGATCTCATGTATTCCAGGATACCCTTGAATTTTCTGTGTAGTCAAAACAAGCACTCAGACAATGAGCTGCATCTCTAACCTAACCCCACTTTGGCTGTTGTTTCTCCAGATAAGCCATCACTAAGTTGTCTAGGCTAGCCTGAAACTTGAAATCCTGCTTCTGCCTCCCCAGTGCTAGGATTACAGGTGTGAGTCACCAAACTTCTCCAAGTCAGTTCCTTTTCCTATAGATTTCTTTCTCATAAATTAGGTCATAATTTAATTTACTATTTAATTTAATTTGGGTCATGCTGATGATTAAATTCTAGGCTTCAGACATGGTTCCATGCCTTTTTGCACTGAACTACAGTCCCAGGCTAGACCATGACTTTTTTCT
This sequence comes from Ellobius talpinus, assembly GCA_001685095.1. Taxonomy (NCBI): domain Eukaryota; kingdom Metazoa; phylum Chordata; class Mammalia; order Rodentia; family Cricetidae; genus Ellobius; species Ellobius talpinus. Next base: position 2,570 of record LOJH01043247.1, read on the forward strand.
CTCAGATAGGACTTCAGATAGCCAGGTCTGGCCGGAAACCCACAGTGTAATTTAAGATGATCTTGAGTTTTCTCACCCCATGGTCCCTCTCTCTCTTAAGTAGTGGGATTATGGGTGTATCCATGCCAAGATGGATTATAGAAACTGATACTCAGAACCAAACGCAGGTCTCTGTGCATCCTGGGCAAACCCTCTATCAACGGTGGTGGATAGATCATAACATTAGATACTCTAAAGGCAGGCACCCAGCCAGAGTGTTGTAGGACACTACTCCTGGGGAATATATGAGGAAATGTCTACTTTACCAGGTAGGGAACTGAGAACAGACCAAAGTACAGCACCATCAAGGTCCAGTTTGGTGAACCAATGAGTTTTATTGAGTTTGCTTACAGAAGTATGTGTGGGATGGGGCTACTTAAAGAAACAGAGATGACTGAAAGATAGCAGATCACCAAAGTCCAACCCAGCATCAGGGATAGTGCACAAAGAATGGAAACCTGAAGCACACTGTACAACCTTCAGATAGTTCAGCAGGTTAGATGGTGTCATTTCCAAGTAGCTCACCTGGTCTCTGTTCCTTCCAGGTAGCTCAGCCTGACTAAAAGTGTTTCTCAACAGTCCTTATGGTTTATATACGTACGAGGGGAAGAGAGGATATCTGTGTTAATGTTATATTGCCGTGATAAGAAACCTTGGCCAAGGCAACTCAGGAGAGAAAGCATTTAATAATTTAATACTTATAGTTTCAGAGGGTTAGAGTCCATGATGGTGGAGCAAAGGCATAGCAGTGACTCTAGCTGAGAGTGCACATCTTGATCCCAATTTTCAAGTAGGAGACAGAATGTGAACAGTGAGATTGGCATGAGTCCTTTGAAACCTCCAAGCCCATCCCTAGTGACACACCTCCTCCAACAAGACCACACCTCCCAATCCTTCGGAAACAGATCCACTGCTTGGGGACCAAACATCCAAATATATTAGTCAATGGGGGGTCATTCTCATTTAAACCACCTGGAGGGGGGAAGGCGCTTAGTGAATCGGTTCTGTTTCAGGGACTTCCTGGATCTACTGACCTGTTGCTTTCTGAGTTTTAATGAGCTTCTCTTCAGGATGAAATGTTTTACCTCCCTTTTAATATCTTAGTCTTAGTGAGCTTTCCTCCAAGATGGAAGGGATTTATCTAGAAGAAGAGAGCTACATAACACAGGGTCTTCTGTCTGATCAGCTGGCTCCAATATTAGGATTAAGCATGATTCAGTAGCCCTTTGGATAGTTTCTTGACCTGTAAAAGGAAGAGTTACACTGGTTAATTGCTATCGGGCCTTTTCTCACTTTCTAATCCTATAAAAGCAAGTATCTTGAAATTTCCCTTTAAAATCAAATAAATGGGAAGTCTAATGCTTCTTAGCATGAGAGCATAAGAAAATACAAGTCAGGAAGATATGAAGTGATGTGGACCAAAGACAAACATTTTCATCCCACAAATTCCTCCTCAAAACTTAGGGAAGGCTGGAGAACTTACTTGGCTCTTTTGTGTAAGCATGAAAACTTGAATTGAATCCTTAGTAGCCAAGTGAAGATGGAGGCTGTGACAGCATGCACCTGTAATCCTAATCATGAGAAGGTGAAACTTGTTGGCCAGCCAGTCCACCAGAATTGGCAAACACAAAGAGAGTAAAAGATCCTGCTTCAAAAATAAAATTAAATAAAATAAACAACAAAGAAACAGCAACAACAACAACAACAAAAAACTCCAAACAAGCTAAGGTGGACTGTGTGTGTTTGAGGAAGACACCTCTGGCTCCAAATGCATGCATGTACACACACACACACACACACACATATATGCACCTAGGTAAAAATGAGAATTCCACCAACTGTATGTGCTTGTATTGGATATTATTTTAATAGGTTGGAAAACGGTTTTGTGACATCCTTAACAAAATGAGTTTTCAAGCAACGGTGTTTTCCCGAGGGAGGAAATTTCGATGTTGGTTTTGTCTGTGTAGGAAGTGCGTGGGCAGTGCTCTCAACTTTCAGGAAAATTCTTCCTTCATAGAAAGAAGCTTTCAAGATGCTCTTGGAGTCACTTCCATGAAAATCACGAAAGGCAATGAGGTTGGAATTGTTGCCGATACTTGCTTGTTGGCGGGGTAACCTGTATCTGCTTCCACTTTCCTATGAGTTAGGAATGGGAACTGAGCTGGGACTGGTGGAACATATTTATGATCTGAGAACTTGGGAAGGAGAGGCAGGAAAATCACAAGTTCTAAGTCAGCCTGGGCTACTGTGCTGGGTAGTTTTATGTAACGTGACGCAAGCTAAAGTCATCTGAGAGAGGGCACCTCTACTGAGAAAATGCCTCCATAAGAGTATGTTGTAGGGGGCCTATAAGGAATTTTCTTAATTAGTGATTGACGTGGGAGAGCCCAGTCCATTGTAGTTGGGGCCACTACTGGGCTAAGAGTACTAAGTTCTTTTTGTTTGTAAATAGAAATTTGATATTTTATCTTATTTTTATTTTAAAATTTTTATTTAGTTTAAATACCAACTGCAGTTCCCCTTCCTTCCTCGCCTCCTGCGATCGTTCCCCCTGCCCAACCCACCCCACATCCACTCCTCAGAAAGGTTATGGTCTCCCATGGGGAGTCAACAGAGCCTGGTACTTTAACTTGACATCAAACAGACCAAGCTACAAAACTGTTGCCCACATGCAGAGGGCCTAGTTTGGTCCCATATAGGCTCCCCAGCTGTCGATCTAGAGTCTGTGAGCTCCCAGGAGCTCGGGTCTGCTGTCTCTGTGGATTTTCCATCATGACCGTGACCCCGCCCCCACCTTGCTCATATAATCTCCCCTCCCTCTCTTCAACTGGACTCCCCAAGCAGCCCTGTTCTTGGATGTGGATCTCTGCATCAGCTTCCATCAGTTCTGTGATGATAGGGTATTCACCAATCTTATTACAGGGGAAAGCCATTTGAGGCACCCTCTCCACTGTTGCTAGGAGTCTTAGCTGTGGTCATCCTTGTGGATTCCTGAGAATTTGCCTAGCACGAGGTTTCTCCCTAACCTCATAATGCCTGTCTTTATCCCTTTCATTATTCTCCCACTCCATCCCTCCACCAATCCCAGCACTAGGGAGGCAGAGGCAGACAGATCTCTGTGAGTTCTAGGCCAGCCTGGTCTACAAGAGCTAGTTCCAGGACAGGCTCCAAAGCCACAGAGAAACCCTGTCTTGAAAAATAAAAAACAAACAACAACAACAAAAAGAAGAAGAAGAAGAACAAAAACATCACCCTTTACAATAGTCACAATAACATAAAATATCTTGGGGTAACTCGAACCAAACGAATGAAAGACCTGTATGGCAAGAACTTTAAGTCTTTTAGGGAGTACTGAGTTCTGTAAAGAAGCATGTTGAGTAAGCTGGTAAGCAGCACCTCTCCGTGACTCTTCATCAGGTTCCTGCCCTGTTCAAGCTCCTGTTCTGACATCCTTTGATGCTGAACTGTGATGTGGAAGTGCAAGCTGAATAAATCATTTCCTCTCCAGCTTGCTTTTGGTCACGGTGTTTCACTGGAGCAATTGTAAGCCAAACTAAGACAGCTACATAGCAAAATTCTCAAAGACAATAAAACAAAAATGATGGAGAAAGGAAAGGAAGGAATGAAAAGGATTGCAGGCTCTGGACTGAGAGAAATGGTCCAGAGTTGATCTAGAATGGGTCGAGTTTGTCAGCCCTACGATGTTGCTATAATGTGCATGTCTATGTTCTCCAAAATTCATATGTTGAAATTTTAATCCTAAATCCTAATATATGATGGTCTAGTCTGCTGTCTATTGATGTAACAAAATACCTGGGGCCAGGTAACTTATAAAGAATGGAGATGTTTTAGCTCTGATTTTGAAGGCTGGGAAGTCCAGGGATATTATCTTAGTTACTGCTCTATTGCTGGGAAGAGACACGATGAAGAAAGCAACTCTGATTTAAAAGAAAGCATTTAATTGGGGCTGCTTACAGTTCAGAGGTTTAGCCCATTATCATCATGGCGGGAAGCATGCGTGCAGTCAGACCTGGTGCTGGAGAAGGAGCTCAGAGTTCTATAGCTGGATATAGTTCTAGATCTGCAGGCAACAGGAAGAGAATGTCACACTGGGTGTGATGTGAACTTATTAGACACCAGAGCCCTCTTCCTAATGACACACCTCCTATGAGAAAGCTACACTTATACCAACAAGGCCACCCCTCCTAATAGTACCACTTCTTGTGGGCTAAGCATTCAACATATGGGGGCCATTCCAATTCGAACCACCGTATTCCACTCCCTGGCACCCATTGACTTGTAGCCAAAACATAATGCAGAAATTCATTCATGCCAATTTAAAAAGTCCCCTAGTCTGTAACAGCCTCAATGTTGTTTAGAAGTCCAAAGTTCAAAGTCTCTTCTGAGATTCAAGCAATCTCACCTGCAATTCCTTATAAAATCAAAATGAAAAAGCATATCAAATACTTCTAGCATATAATGGCACACGATATACCTTACTGCTCCAAAAGGGAGGGAAGGGAGCATAGGGAGGAAATACTGAACCAAAGCAAGACTGAAAACCAGCTGGGCAAACTCTGTGGTAGTTTGAATAAGTCAGTCCCAATTAAATGTTTTCTTTTAGGAGAGTTGCTATTTTCCTAGGGACTTTTTAAATTGGAATGAATGAATTTCTGCATTATGTTTTGGCTACAAGTCAATGGATGCCAGGGAGTGGAATACGGTGGTATGAATTAGAAAGGCCCCCATATGTTGAATGCTTAGCCCACAAGAAGTGGTACTGTTAGGAGGGGTGGTCCTGGTGTCTCTTCACAGCTACTGAAACCTTAACTAAGACAGTTGTCTGCCTGCATGCCACCATGCTTCATCCCATGATGATAATAGACTAAACCTCTGAAACTGTAAACCAGTCTCAATTCAGTGTTTTTATTTATAACAGTTGCTGTGATCATGGGGTCTCTCAATAGCAATAGAAACCCTAACTAAGACGGAATAGAGTATTGCCTTAGCAGACCTGGCCATGATTATGGTTGGAGGTTTGTGGACTTTGGGAGTTTGGATTAGAAAAGAAGCTGAATGGTCTAAAGGGGGCTTAAAATAGACTGTCCTAGTGAGAATATGCAAGACAGCGGTGCTGAAGGTGATTTGAGCTTGAGGGCCTGACTCAAGGATAGAAGAAAGGGTTATGGAATTCTCCTCCACCACTAAGGAAAGCCACTGAGGCCAGACATGTATCGGGGTGTCCCTGAATGGAGGCCGAGGGAGGCCACTGTGCGAAGTTGTGAAGAGGAAGCATGGATTGCCTTTGGGACCTCAAGATGTTGCCGATGCCAGAGCCAAGGGATGCCTGCCAAGGAAAGGTGCTAAGAGGGAGCAGAACCAGCCCAAGAGAAAGAAGGGTGTTTGTAGTCAACAAAGATAAAAAGAATTGGAGATCTGAAGAACACTTTGATATCAGACATTGAAATGCAGAGTTTGGAGTTTGCCCAGCTGGTTTAATTGGTCCAGTATTTTCCTCACTATGCTCCCTTTCTTCTCAATTGAACCTTTAAACATTGTCGAGACTGTGATAGGCTATGGGGACTTTTGATGTTGGACTAAATGCATTTTGCATTATGTTATGGCTACATGCCTTTGGGGGCCAGGGAGTGGAATGTGGTGGTTTGAATAAATATGGACCCCCACAGACTCATGTGTTTGAATGCTTGGCCCATAGGGAGGGGCACTATTAATAGGAATGACCTTGTTGAAGTAGGTGTGGCCTTGTTGGAGGAAGTGTGGAGGCAGGCTTTGAGGTCTCATATGCTCAAACTATGCCAAATATGGGATATGGTCTCTTATTGCTGCCTTGGGTCAAGATATATAACCCTCAGCTCCCTTTCCAGCACACTGCCTGCCTGCACTGTACCATGTTTCCCACCATGATGATAATGGACTAACCTCTGAAGCTGTAAGCCAGCCCCAACTAAATATTTTCCTTTATAAGGGTTGCTGTGGTCATGGTATCTCTTCACAGCAATAGAAACCCCAACTAAGACAAACTCCAAACTCTGCAACTCCATGTCTGATATCAAAATGCTCTTTGTTTCTCCAACTCCTTTCAGCTTTGTTGACAGTAACACACTTCTTTCTCTTGGGCTGGCTCCATTCCCTGTTAGCAGCTTTCCTTGGCAGGTATCCCATGACTCTGGCATCGCCAACATCTTGGGGTCTCCAAGGCAATCCAGGCTTCATCTTCACAGCTTCACACAATGACCTCTCTATGCATCCATGCAGGGACACCCCTAACACATGCCTGGCCTCAGTGGCTTTCCTTAGTCACAGAGGGAGATACTATAACGTCTTTCTTCTGTCCTTGATTCTAAAGTCAGTACCACGTGGCCAAAGCTGCCAAGTTCTGCTGTTTGCTGGGGCTGGAACATGGCCCCTTATTCAATTACATCTTCACCAGCTTTCTGTTTTCAGTGGTTTCACTCACTGCCTAAGCTTGGCTGGCTTGGAACTCATCTGTAGGCCAGGATGGCCTCGTCTTAGGAACTTAGAGAGCCACCTATCTCTACCTCGGGAGTACTGAGATTAAAGGTGTGTGCCACCACACTTGGCTCTAAGCTTTTCTTTAATTCCTTTTCACAAGTTGGAAGCTTAGGTACATGGGGTCTTGCCTTGAGGTCCCCACTGCTCTTATTCCATTTAATATTAGAATTTTCTTAATCTACTTATCTCCTTAAATATAGTATTTAGCTCTATTCCATTTCCTGGTGCCTCTTTTCTCCTCAATCTGTACATTTTGTATTTCTTCTTGTTCAATTTACTCCTTTTCATTATAGATCTTCATAAGCGTGAACACCAATGACCACACAACAGAGTCTATACATGGCTGTTTTGAAATTTTCTTTGCCAAGGCAATTTCCCCCAAGCTCTTCAATTTAGCCTCATACAGGTTTTTTGAACAAGGGCAAAAAGAAGTCATATTCTTAGCTAAAATATCACAAGAACTCTCTCTAAGTCACACACAATTATTCTTCTCTTCTGAGACCTCTTGAGCCAGGTCTGCACAGTTCAAACCACCCTCAGCATCACTGTCTTCCAAATTTCTACTAGCATGGTCCATTAAGCCCCACTTAACGCATTCAGCTGCGTTTCTAATCCAAAGTCCCAAAGCCCCTATACCTCCAAAGAGAAGCCTGATCAAGTCTATCACAGAAGTACCCCAGTCCCTGGTAGTAACTTGTCCCAGTTAGGTTTTCCATTGTTGCAATGAAACACCATGACCAAAAAGAGAATTGCGGAGAAAAGGGTTTATTTGGCTTATACTTCTGTATTGCTGCTGTTCATTATTGGAGGAATTCAGAACAGGAACTCAAACATGACAGGATCCTGGAAGCAGGAATGGATGCAGAAGTCATGGAGGGGAGCTGCTTACTGACTTGGCTTCATATGGCTTGCTCAGTATGCTTTTTTATAGAACCCAGGACCACCAGTCCAGGGATGGAAGCACCCACCATAGGCTGGGCCCTTCCCCATTGATCACTAATTGAGAAAATGTTTGACAGCTGGATCTCATGGAGTCATTTCCTCGACTGAGGCTCCTTCCTCTCGGATGACTCTAGTTTATGTCATCTTGACACACAAAACCAGCCAGTACAGAACCCAATAAAGCAGCAGTTTATCCGTTTGGAATAACACACAAGGACTGGAGCCACAAGTTTCCTGATCCAGGTGTGGTGGCACACACTGTAATCCTAGGGGTTAGGAGGCTGAGGCAGGAAGAGGAATCAGAGTTAGAGGACATCCTGGCTGCACAGCAGGACAGTGTGTGTTGAGACACAGAATCTGTCTCAACAAGCAAAAGCACAGAAAGGGACAGATTTCTGAGCAGATTAAATGAATGTTCCATATCCCAAGAGAGCTCAGAGATCTGTTGACAGATACGCTGCTTCCTTTTCCCATGATTGCTCTGCTTAGGATTCATATGCAGATTCGGCAGTTTTTCTGATGTATTTCCAAAGACCAAAAGAGAATAAAGTATTTCATAAAAAACACCCCATAGCTGGGCAGTGGTGGCACATACTTTTAATCCCAACACTTGGGAGGCGGAGGCAGGTGGATCTCTGTGAGTTTGAGGCCAGTCTGGTCTACAAGAGCTAATTCCAGGACAGGCTCCAATGTGACAGAGAAACCGTTTTGAAAAAAAAATGCACCCCATATTGCACTCCTGGACTGCAAATTGGCAAGACCAAGACAAGGGTCTAACTCTCAGAAGATGGAAGGAATCTCAAACTCTAACAAGCTCAAGAATTGCTGCACAAGCAATTACCAACAGGCAAGTCCCTTCCACTAGTGCCCTAAGAACAGCCTGTATTAAAATTTTCAACAACCAATAACCTGACTCAGTTTGAAATTAACAATTTATTGTGAATAATATGCTTTATCAGAGCCTGTAGAAAATCGTATAATTTATTGAAAATGATTTGCTCACTATCAAAAAGAATCAGCCTTTATTGAATGAGAAATTATCTGAAGTAGTGTGTTCAGATATTTGAGGTCTTATTAGTAGTCTAATTAAAATACTACTTTTTGTTAAATTTTGTTAAAACACCCATATTTATGATTATTTTCCTTAGTTTGTCAGACCTTAGTAAGCTAGGACAGTTCATCTGACCGAAAACGAATTATGAGATAATGCCTAAGTATGCATAGCTCTCTTTCCCTTCTGTTTTGTTTAGGCAGTGTTTCACTGTGTAGCTCTGACTCTCCGGGAAATGACTTCATAAACCATGGGCACCTTAAGCTTTCCTAGAGCTGCCTCTCTTTGCTTTCAAGGTGCATCACCGACCTGGTACTCTTATTTATACACTAAGAAAGTTGTGTTGATTCAGAGTAAGGCAAGCCCATACTGTGAGCATTCAGGATATACTAAGCATAAGAACTTCGAATGAAGAGATTTAAATAAATGTCTTTTGTTATTTAGAGGATGGGCAGAAATGAAGAAGAATCAAAAGACCCTTAGTGACATGCATTTCGGGTAATTTTAGAGATATATTGTTATTCCTTAGCATCACATCAAATGGTACTTTGTTGATCAAATTATAGTTGAATGGTCCAAAACAAAGCCAGTTTAAGATGGATAAAAAATTAAAGGTTGAGAACATTATTAGATGAATGGGGGTGATAATTGTCCTACCAAAGGAACTATCCAACAAAATGTCAACCAAATTCTGGAAGAGGTGTTTACTCTTGCATGAGGTTTGGTGATTCCTAGATAATGTGCAGGGTGACAAGGAGAAGGCTTATCTATGACAGCACTGAGGGCAGAGGTGTCTCAAAGGGCAAGTGTACCATTTTCCTCCTGAGGAGCAATTGCTTGGCACATATGCTCTACAAATACCAAGTGCGAAGAGCCTGGCTTTTAATTATAAAGTAAAATATCATTCCAAAATTGCATAATTGGTGTTTGCCTTTTGCAATGCAATGAACATAAGGGAACCTGACATTAAATGTCTGATGTGTTGCCATGGCATCTTCTGGAATTTTACTTTATTCTGCTTCAAACTGTCAGCTATGTTAAATTTGAATTCCTTGAGAGTCTGTGCGGTGGGGGCAGGATTGGCAACAGAATGGTATAGTTAAAGATTCTAATCTAAGGGTACCGAGGCAGGAGGATTTCCTTGGATATGCAGCCAGCCCGGGATATGGATTGAGATTCTTTCTCAAAAAATAAAATAAAACAATGTAAATACAGAAATAGAATTAAAAAAAAAAACAAAAAACAGACAAATAGGGTCTTCATTTGTTCTCACAGTAGTTATGTGTTTTCCTGGACATAGAAGCTAGTTAGTCAGGGAGAGATGTCTCTAGCCTGCCTTTGGAGTTGAAGAAAGAGAATAGTCTGGGGGAAAATATAGTGGCGGTCAGTGCCCAGCCGATTTAAATGTATAAGCCATTGATACAGAGGGGGGAGGTGCCTCTGCCCCATGTGGGTGTCCCGATTGCTGGAAGGACCAATGATGGGATTAGTGTCTGTCTGGATCACTCTGGTCCAAAACTAGCTTCAAAATGCATGCTAGTTGAGCAGCAAGGCAGGACTTTGGATCTTCTCTGCGACCGCTGTGAAAGAAAGGGAGACAAGAGAGGTGCCACACAGTAGCACATACCCAGGGCTGTGGCATTGCTGTAAATCTAAAGCCAGCTTTGACGACATTGAGCCCCTCTTCTGAGGGTAAAATAAGGCTAAAAAGGAGATTCACTGCCTGCCAGGGTAGCGCCCTCAGGCTACACTGAATCAGGTACAATTTGGGGTCAGTTCCTCTGCCCCAAATGGATTGTTTTTCATTTCAGTATCATCCTACTGATCCAAAGTGACATAGATAAGACATGGGACAACTTGAAGTCTCTGGCATTTTCCTTGATTTTATAAATATACATAAAAATCATTACAAGTGATAAAAGGGCGAGAAAAGGTCAAGGCTGTTACTCATCTCTGCCTCTGTCTTTAAAATCCTTTTGTGATTAAAGTGTCAAAGCTGGACAGGGTATCCAACCCTCTAATCTCAGCGTTGAGCCAGAAGGATTGACACAAGTTCAAGGTCAGCCAAGGGTACATAGCCAGACCCTGTCTATAAATTAATGATTAGTGATTGGAGGCATAGCTCACTTAGTAGAGTGGTGTAAAGTACATGCAAAGTTGGGGTGGTGTATGCCTGTAAGCCTAGTCCTCAGCAGGATCAGGGGTGCAAGGCCATCCTTAGTAAATTCTGGGCCAGCCTGGGCTACAAGAGAGCATGTTTCAAAACATATACATATCCACATCCATAGCCAATGTAAATATGTTGAAATAAATCCTTATTTCAGAACTACCCAGAATGCTCTTGGCTTCCTGTACGCATATCCAATTCTAGTTCCTCAGGCAGAATCCAAGATCCATAAGCACATCTCTATGAAATTTCAGTATTATAACCTTTCTTAAATAATAATACTATTTGTATCTTTTTGTGCCACTTTTTATATCCTGACTATGAAATTTACTTGATTGCTATTATAATAAAATATGTGTCAGTTTTTAGTTAGTCACACCCTCCTTTTTTTTTGAGATGGAGCTTATGCAGTTTAGGTTGGCCTTAAACTTGGTATGTAGCTAAGGATAACCGTGAAGTTTGAATCCGCCAAGTGCTGGGATTACAGGTGTACACTATCATCCCTGGTTTTATAGAACATGAGGTTCAGCTCCCACCTAGGATAGATAGGCAGGGACCCTACCAACCAAGCTATATGTCTAGCCTTTAAAAAGTTTATTTATTCTTTGAGAATTTCAGATCTATACAAGTATATACTCCTCCTAAATTTCCAGCCCATGTGTCTCTTTCAACCTCATGTTCTATTCATATACATACACACACCCATACACACAGAAACACACACACANAACACACACACAGAAACACATACACAGAAACACACACACAGAAACACACACACACAGAAACACACACACACACATCTCACACTCAGTCCAAAATTGGTGCTACCCAAATATGGATGAGAGTGAAGCCTTCCACTGGAGCACATTCAACCTATGCAGGCCACACCCCTGAAGAAAACGACTCTCCCCTACCAAGGAGCCATCAACTGGCAATATTTCCTCAGCTGGAGTGTGGCCTGGTGAGCTTCTCCATGTTGAATTGTTGGCTGTCTTGACTGCGTGCAGGCAAGTTACACATGACAGCGGAAGGTTATTCATATCTTAACTGTGTCTTAGGCACAGTGAGGTCATCATGCTGACTTTTATAGTCAAGATGTTATTTACATAGCAGATTAAGTTTGTTTAATAACATTGCTAGTCAGACTCTTAGGCCTTACTTGCTAATGCTCTGCAGCCCCTGCATAACAAAGTGCAGACTTAAACCAACACTCATCGAGCTATTCCAAGGGGTCAACTGTGAAGCAGGGAGTTCTGGTCTTGAGTATATGGTTGAACAAGAAGGTCATTTGTTCCCTCTTCCTAACCCAATGTGACAAATCTAGCAATGTAGCCCAACATGATAGGTGAGCATGCCTATGTCTCAGCACTTGGGAGCTGGCAGTTGGAGGATCAGTTTAGTCACCTCTAGTTTGAACTATGCGAGGACCTGTCTAAATAAGTACATAATAAACACATCTAACATTATACTCATCTGTAATGTAAGTGCACAGCAGAGTTCCCAAAGGGTCAAGCCAGCTGTCTTGGAAAGGAATTCATGAAAACATGACATAGTAAGCCAAGTTTAGCCCAGGAGTCAAGGAATTACAGCATTTTATGAGTTCACTTATATCCGATGTGATTCTGTTTTCTTTTTGAGATAGGTTCTTACAGTGTAGGCCAGGCTGACCTCAAACTCTCAGTATTTTTTCTGTCTTAGCCTTCCAAGTGTTTGATTGCAGGCATCGGTCATCGCAACCAACTTTGTTGGGTTCTAATAACCACTAAGTTAATCATTTGCAGATTATCTGACTTTACTATAAAGAACTGGAGTTGTTTTGTCAACTTGACACAGGCTAGAGTCATCTGAGAGGAGGAAAGCCTAGTTGAGAAAATGCCTTTGTAAGGCAAGCCTGTGTACATTTTCTTCATTACTGATTGACGGAGGAGGGTTCTCCGGTGGTACCACCACTAGGCTGGTAGTCCTGGGTGCTATAAGAAAACCATGAGGAGGAAGTCAGTGAGCAGCACTGATCCATGGCCTCTGCATTAGCTCCTGCCTCCAGGTTCCTGTCCTGCTTGAGTTCCTGTCCTGACTTCCTTCAGTGATGAACCGTGCTATGGAAGGATAAACCAAATAAATCCTTTTCTCCCCATGTGGCTTTGGTCATGGTGTTTCAACACATCAACAGTAAACCTAATTAAGACAGCTGAGGAGGTGTCCTCAAATCACACAGCTTGTAAATGTGGAAGAATTCGCTCTTATATTTATCTAGTAGAGTATCTGTACGAGGAGCCCATTATCATGGAACTTTTGTATGTTTCTAGGTGAACTGAGCCAACGGAGCGGAGCTGGGTTAGTGAAACCGGAAATAGAAGCCATTTTCACTGTGTAAAGATCCAGGCTTGTCCTCCCTGCCACCGCAGCAAGGTTTGTTTACCTGTTCTAAGTGGTTGTCATCCACATGAAATCCTGGGCTGTGTCTCAAAGTGCACCCTTGTTTTCTTTTCTTGACCTCCTCTTAGTTTGTGGGGAGAAAGTTGCTGGGTTCCACTTGAGACCAGGCAAAAGCAACCATTGGAATTTGCAAGTGAAAAGAAATGTTTCAGCTAACAGTTCCCGGTGCTTCAGTCTTATCTCTTTACAAATGGCTGACAGGCCTCTCAGAAAGTGGATTAGGCTTGTCAATGCAGGAAGGCTCTTCTAGCGGCTCTCCTACTGCGAGCCACAAAGAAAACTCTAGCAATATTCTATTTGGTGATTTTAAAGTTTAAATATTTATATCACAAAAAGATGTAGATAATGTTTGAGGCGAGTGCTGTAAATGACATTCACAGCTACCTCCAAAGCTGCCACAGCGAAGGACACGCGAATCTGTGCTCCTTTCTTCTCAACATCTCATTTAATTCCCACTGTAGTCTGTTTTATGGAAGACAGTAAAATGTCAAAGAGATCACATCTTTGCCAAGGTCTACAGTTTTCTCTTCAAGAAACAAATATGTTGCCTTGATTGCAGCCTAAAGTTGGTTTGCTTGTTCATTGTTTTCTGTCTGGGGACAGGGTTTTATTTCACAGCTCAGGCTTGAATTCTCGATCATTCCTGCTTCAGCTTCCTGAGTGCTACATTTGATGTGGCTGCAGGTCAGAAGAGGGTGTTGGGCCTCCCCCCCCAGCTGAAGCTTTGGGCCTTTGTGAGCCTCCTGATGTGGGTTTTGTTGGAGGTGGAATCCAAACTCCTAGTCTTCTGAAAGGGCAGTAAGCACTCTCAGCTGCTAAGGCCATATCTCTAGCTTAGAGAAAATACATACATACATACATAATACATGTACACGTATTTATAGATACCTTCCTTAGACTCAATCTTAAGTAAGTAGAGACACGTTGCTCGCCTCTACTGCCAAACTCCGTTGATGTGACCTCATCCATGAAGAATTCAGCCTCTTGTAAGTATATTAGTGATTTTATAAAATTGGCAAAGATGACTATAATTTCCTAAAATCATATTCCTAAGAGAAAACTCACTTCATGTGGAAATTAAAAAAAAAAATATTCAGAGATCTTAAGAAACCTAAATCAAGCTTATCTCTGAAAAGGGACTTTTTTTAAAAAAAAAGTAATTACTGTTTTAAAAAGTAAATACTGTTTAAGTATTACTGATTTAATAAATATCATTAGCAATTATTTCTAAATTCCTTTTTAAAAGGTTAAATGGAAAACAACAGCTTTCACTGCTGTGAGTTTTGCTGTAATAACTGGGGAATCTGGACACGGAAATCCAGCCCTCTCTCCAGCTGCTTAGGGCAAAGGTGAGCGGGGAGAAGATGATAACCCAGCATACAGTTTCTGCAAGATTTCTGGTCAGTAAATCTCAGCTCTTACGTCCTGGGGCTGACCTAGAAGGAATACCATTGAGAAGGGCCAGGGTGTGTGCTGCTGGGAAGGGTCTTTGGGTCACTCTTGGTTCAGAAGGAAAGTGGTGGAAAACCACCAGGTTCCCATCAGGGAGGATTCCAGAGACATCTAATTAAATGAATGTGTTCTGTCTGGTCAGCACTGATAAAGTGCGAGAGGAAAAGTCATCTATCCTGCTATTATTAAAAGCCGGGCTCTGGAAGGGAGCAAGTACCGACGAGGGCACGGATGTTTGTTTGGGACGCACCACAGTTGTACCTCACAATACAATTGCACATAAAATGTCAGTTTTAGTTGAGTCTGTCGTCAGTTACTTATATTAAACACAGAAGGTCCCGAAATGTGGGAACGGGGTCAAGAGAACTTCACATTCTCGTGACTGACTAATAAAATCAACGCAGAATGGACAAGAACTCTCACGCTTGGAGAAACCCTCTCTGCTGATAAGTAGAGGGTGTTCCCCAAGGTTTTGTGGGTGTGTTCCCACAGCATTCGGGCCTGGAATGTGACGATGGAGGGGAGCTGAAGTCAACCAGGTTGTGCTGTAACCTAGCATCCGAATGAGGATGACGGAAAGGCAGGGGTTAGTTGTTGGGCTCTAGGCTTTCCTCCTCAACCCCAGGCCAGCGACACTTGCTCCGGAATGCAGCGCTGATGCCATGGACTGAATTCCTTGTGGACACATTAATTCTGTTTGACTAGTTTAATAAAATATCTTTTGAAAGTGTTCCAACATATTTTGTTTCCTTCCCTCTTTTTTCCCCTCTCTTTCCAAATCTCTACCAGAAGGAAATCCCCATTCTTTAGAATTAGTTTGAGCACTTTAAGTAAGTACATTATCTTTTATTATATTTTAATTGTGTGTGTGTGTGTGTGTGTGTGTGGTGTGAGCCATAGCACACTTGTTCCAGTTGGAGGACAACTTGCTAGAGTTGGTTCTAATATGTGGCCCTAATATGTGGCTCCTGGGGACTGAACTCAGGTGGGTAGATGTTTCTACCTGCTAAGCCATCTCACTGGCTCTTACTTATTTACTTTATTTAGTTATTTTGAGACTAGATCTCTGACCTGGCTATTATTAATTTCTTAAAATTTTACTTAAGGTAGTCTGGCGTGGTGTAGCACTCCTGAAATCCCAGGACTTCGCAGGTTAAAAACAGGATTAGGAGTTCAAGGACATCCTTGGCTATATAGTGAGCTTGAGGCCAGATCAGGCTGCATCAGTTCCTGTCTCTAAAACAAGCAAACTAGCTAACACAAACTAAACAGTGAAAGGTGATCTGACAGTGGTACACAGCATTGCTAAGACTCTGGCAAGTGTGATTCCCAGCGCATTTATGGCCCGGGCAGCTTCATCAGCCATAGTTCTAGCCAGACGGTATCACATCACAGATGATTGACAGATGTTTGCAGGCAGTTTCCAGGACAATGTATTTTAAAATATATGGTTTTGGCAAAGCATGGTGGTTTGTGCACATAATCCCAGCACTTGGGAAGATGGAGTCAGGACGATCAAGAGTTTGAGGTCACCCTGGGCCATTTGAGATCCTATCTCTAACAAGCAAGCAAACAAACAAATGCTGGTTGTGTGTAAAAAGGAAAATACTCCCCAGGTTTAGTGGCACTTGCTGGTAATCCTAGCTTTCAGGAGGCTGATCTGGGGTACACACTGAGGTCTTATCTCAAGGGGACATGGGGGTGATAGGAGGAGGGACAGAAAGAAAGAATAATAGCAGTAACTTTAGAAATAAGACAGGAAGCGAAATTGTCCTAACATATATTATGGCTCAATTAATAAGCCAATTATCTCCATGTACAAATTTGAAGATTACTTTGTGTATTGGGTGGGGGTTTGCTTTGTTTATGAAGAGGTTCTCAATGCCACAGCTCTTTAAATTTAACAAAAAGTAATTAGGAGTTCAAAATTGCAGGAAGGATTAACATGTGCAAACCTTCCACTCTTCTCCCACTTCCACTGTTGCCCCCCCTGCCCTGGGCTGAGATCACACCATGAGTTTGCCATTCCAGTAAACCCTCTGCCCTGTGCTCCAAGAGCGACATTTCCAGAAATGTGAACTGAGGTACCCTGACAAAGTCGTCCTCAGTGAAGCTTCTGCATACTGGCTGGGACAGATGAAGACAGAGGAACAAAGCCGACTCAGAGCAGAACCAAGATGACCCGGAGTCATCTTCAGTCCTTTCTAAGGACCCTTCACAGCCTCTGTATCTCATTTAACATCTTCATGAGCAGTGGGTAAATTTCTGGAATGATTCTCTAAGCTTCCCAGACCTCTAGCCTCCACAACCCCCAGGCTGCAAACGCTGTAAGATGGCGCCTGACACTGCAGGAGCAGCCTGACTATCTGAGGCCCACACTGAGTTATTTGGTAAACACACCAATGACTTCTTTTTATTTTGTGACTATAAAACTTCATACGACTCTTTCTACGATAGAGCCTAAGGATAACCCGAGTCTGTACTGGTTCCCTGGCCTTAGTCATGCAGTATTGTCTCTGAAGAAATTATTTTGTATTTGTGTTGGGGAGCGTTTTCCTTCTGGCATCCACAGACAGAACTGAAAAACAAGGTTCAAAGATCAATCCATCCTTGGAGGAGAATTATAAGTGGAGGGGAGGGGCACGGGATAAGGGTTCAGAAGTGTAGAATTGAATCAGAAAAATATACTTGCTTTTAGAGGGCTGTGGTGGCACACACTGGTAATCCCTGCACTAGGAGGCAGAGGCAGGAGGATCATCACAAGTTTCAGACCAGCCAGGGCTGTAGAGCTTGTCTCAAAGCTCTACCCACAATTTTTTTTAGCAAATAAAATTTACACATAACTTTCTAGTGCAGGACTATTTAAACTTGGTATTGTTAGTATTGGTATTGGGGCTTTACAACTTTTAGGGGTGTAGAGGCTGTCTTACGTTTTATAGGGGGCTCAGCAGTATCCTTGAACTCAACCTGCCAGATGCTAGATTTCTAAGCATGTGAGGGTTGGAGGGGTCAAAACTATCTCAGTTCTTATCTCAAAATTAAGCCTGTTCTCTAAGTGGCTTTATGAATATTTGATGGATGCAGAATTTCCTTTAAAAAGTTTTTTAAAAAGGTGTTTCTTCCAAGATCATTTTTTTTTTCAAATGTGGCAGAGTCTACAGATTGAGCACATGATTCTCAGATGTTAGGAGGCCGTCCATAAACCCATTTTGGTAGGCGGTGCTTGCCTGTAATTCCAGCATGAAGGAAGTCGATGTGGGAAGGTGACAGATAGCCCCAGTTTAAGGGAAGCCTAAGCTGGATAGCAAGTTCAGGCCAGCTTGGGCTAAAAGAGGGGTGTTTGGGGAGTGGGGGGCGGGGAGTGGAGAGACAAGGAGACAGACAGGGAGTCAGACAGGGAGACCTGGAGATAAAGGAAGCTATGTATGCTTAATCAGTTTTCTTTGATGTGATGAAAAAACTCAGATCCTATAAGTCACCAGAGGCTCCCAAGGACTTTACCTGTCCTTAGTTCTGCCCTATTCCTAATTGTCTGCCCAGCAATGTCATTTTAAGGACAGAGTCACGAGTCTCCCCAGTGAACTATCTTCCTGCTTTGTTTTAATTGATCACTTTGTATAGTGAAAGTACACAATCTTATCTCAAAATTTAATTTAGAATAATATCACAAATGACAAGACGGAAAACAAACTTTGATTGTTTTGTTTCCTTTTCTTTTCTTTTTCCTTTTCTTCTCTGTTTTGAATCAAAGTCTTACTCTGTAGCCCAGGCTCCTGGCTGCCCTCAAATTGTGTGTGTGCTCCTGGCTGCCCTCAAATTGTGTGTGTGTGTGTGTGTGTGTAATAGAGTTGCTAGCCACCAAGTCTGATGCAAGTCTGATGACCTGAGTTTGATCCTGGGACCTAAGTAATAAAAGAACTGAAGCAATTCCACAGGTTGGCCTTACACACACACACACACACACACACACACACACACACGTGCACGTGTGCACGCGTGCACACACACAGACACACATGCAAACACACACACAGAAGCGAAGGGAGACTGGAGAACTAACTTCTGGGGCTACAGAAATTCTCAAAGATTTAGTTTTATTTTTAAAGTTGACTGACTGATTGTGTAAGTGCCCGTACATGTACGTGTGTATGTTGTGTGTGTAAGGGTGCGCATGCCAAGGTTTACATGTGTGTGGAGATCAGAGTCAGGTTTCCTCTATTTCCACATTTGGCAGATCCAGTTCAGGCCTGCAGGCTTGGTGCAGAGCACTTCTGCCTACTGAGCAATGTCACTGGCCCAAAGAATTTTAAACTTCTAATTAGAACTCTTTCTTCCCTTAGCATTGGTTGTAAAATTACAAAACAACAGCAATAACAACAACAACAACAACAAACCCAGTACATAAAGCAAACTAAAACAGTAATCTGTGAAAAGTGCCAGTTTGTGAGGTCACACTGTAAAAGCTGCTTGTCGGGCAGCTTGCCATGGTAGCAAAGGCTGTTCCTGTTGGCATGGGAGTTTGAAATCTGGGGCAGGGTTCATCAGTTTTTCCATGAACCTTTTTCCTGACCACACCTGGGCCTCATGCATACAAAGCAAGTTATAATTCTATACATAAGGACTAGGGCCTTGAATTTACAGTTCTGCATAGTCAGGCTAAAACAGTCTTAATTAAAATAGAGGTCACTTTATCAATAAATGATACATGAACAACGAAGTGGTACGTTTTTAATAAATTCAAATAGCTGCATGAATTAGTAACATTAGATGCATATGTTAATACTTTAGTATGTTCTTACATGTTAGTTAAGGAGCCTTCTTCATTGTCATGGATTTACCTTTAAAATTTTTATCTATTTTTGAAAGATGATATTTTGTTGACTTTTCCTTTATGTATTTATTTTGAGAATTTTGAAAATTATGTATTTGTTTTCAGAATTTCAAATATGAAGACCTTTTAAATTATTTCCCCTTCCCTCTAACTCTTCCTATGGCCTTCCTCCCCTTCCAGCCCCTTCTCAAATTCATGGTATTTTTTTAAATTTAATTATTGTTATATATGCACATATGTATAAATACAAAATTATGGAATGTTTTATGAATTTGCATCATCTCTGCACAGGGGACTATGTTTATTGCTCCTGATGTGTCCCAGTCTATTGCCAGATTGATTACCACTAGATTCTTTTCACTTGCAGGTATATGTTCTCTAAAAAAATATATTTATTTTGTGTGTATGAGTGTTTTGCTTAAAGTGGATGTGTTGTGCCTGGTGTGCACCTGGTTCCCACAGTGTGTTCCTGGTGCCCACAGAGGTCAGAAGAGGGCATCAGATCCCTTGGAACTGAGGTTGTAAATGATTGTGAGCCAACATATGGGTGCTGGGAACTAAACCCAGGTCCTCTCTGCAAAAGCATCAAGTGTGCCATCTCTCCAAGACCCCACATGTTGTTATAATGAAATCAACTAAGGTTTTAATATGATGCTGGGGATTGAACCTAGGGCCCCCACAGGAGCATGCCAGGCAGGCACTTTGCTACTGAGTTCTTCAGTCCTCGTTTGCCTTTCTATTTTGAGACTGTTTTCCAGGACTCTTTTTGAACTCAATCAATAGCCTAAGCAGGTCTTGAACAGGCAATCCTCCTGCCTCAGCCTCAGCCGCAGCCGTTTTTAGCACGATTGTAGGACTCTAACATTAAGTCTGGGTCAACTACATGTCTATGGAGTATTTGAGTCACCTCTCAGAAATTCTGAGGTTGGGAGGAAGACAGTTTGCAAACCTCCTCCTCCCCTATTCTCAGATAGCCCAGGTTGATCTTAAACTTGACTGTGTCCTGGACTTGCAGCTGTTGCCTCCGTAGGAATTACAACACACACCACTACACCTAGCTTCTCTTCCTTCTGAGACAGGCTCTCAGTGTTTAACGGTGTTCTACCTCTGCGTCCTGAGTGCTGGCCAAGAAGCTAGCCATGTCTGTTGCTCAGTTCATTTTCTTTGACACTTCTCGGCTTATGTTGTTGACAATAGAATTATGTTTTATTAAATTGACTACTTATAACAAATCTATCATGTTTCAGCCCTTCTTTACCATTTCCAAGAGGGAAAAACAATGAAAAGAAAACAGGACAGGGGTGGGGATGGAGGGGCAGGGGGGT
>LOJH01043249.1:0-14032 GCA_001685095.1 Ellobius talpinus
GCCATGCAGGGTGCTCGGGAGGGTCGCCTTGAGCTGCTGCAGCTGCAGGCTGAACGCGACGGCCTCCAGGAGCGCAGAGAGGCGCTGGAACAGAGGTTGGAGGGCCGCTGGCAGGACCGGCTGCAAGCCACTGAAAAGTTCCAGGTGAGGAGGTCACCAACGGGAGTAAGACTAAGCTGTAGGAAGTGCTTACGATGCTAAGAGACTTTCAGGAAGGGAGTGGAGCAAGGGCAGTTGTATTCAGGAGCCCCTGCTCAGAACACATAGACTTTCCTGTCCAGGCAGGGAGGATGGAATTCTGAGACCTCTTGGCACAACCCACTTGTAAGGCCTGGAGGGCAAGACCCACTGTAGCGGCTCATCACTCTTTGAATGGCAACTTCCCTATAGGATGGTTCCGTGCGCTCTTCCCTATGCTATTGTCAATCAGAAGGTTTTAAACACATGCTCCTTCAGCTCCAGAAGGTTCCTAGCAACCAAGGTGTTATGACTTCTCAGCTGCCTGGAACACATCCCAGAGGCCTGGGGCCCCCTCCCCCTCATACTGCACAGATGTGACCAACAGCTGAGAAAACAGCCTCTTGCCTGGCCCAGACAGAAGTCCCCACAGTGGCCACCTTCCCCCTCCTCTTGGAGGAGAGAGATTCCAGAACACGTGGGAAGTAGAGGAACCAGGCCTGCTCTGAGGAGCTGGGGACAGTGAGGGCCCAACTGCTTTCCTTGCAAGCCCTTCCAAGCCGACTCTTGATAAATTGTTTTTCCTTCTGTTTCCACTTAATCCCTTCTTCCTCTGTAACCCATGGGAACTGGATTCTCAACATGTGCTACCATTTAGGCAACATTCTCAAGAGAAGCCTAGTCTAGGAGAGGCTCGAGTGTCCCCTGCCCTTATCTGGGGTATCCAGTCTAGTGCTCTGGGAGGGAGGATGTAGGTCAGGAGAGTCCAGGGCCTTGAGCAGAGGCCCCTTCACTCACCCTGGCTTGTTTTGCAGCTGGCTGTGGATGCCCTGGAGCAGGAGAAGCAGGGCCTACAGAGCCAAATTGCTCAGATCCTGGAAGGTGGGCAGCAACTGGCACACCTCAAGATGTCACTTAGTCTGGAGGTGGCTACATACAGGTACACGGATGCACACACATTGCTGACTCCTTGCCTGGAGGGCCCAGGAACTTGGCTTTGTCCTTTCTGTGAACCTCAGCTGTTGCTTTATAAAAATATCTATATGTGTATTTGTGTATATGCAGCATTGTGCTGGTGTCCTAAGAGGCCAGAAGACAACACTGGGCCCCCTGGAGCTGGAGTTACAGGTGGTTGTGAGCAGCTCCACATCGCTGCTGTGAACTGTTCTCTGCAAGAGAACTTACCACTCTTACCACTGCCCAGCCCTCAGATTCACTTGTAATTTTGTATTACACTTATCTATGTATATATTTTCTGTGATGGGGGCCTCTGAGTCCCAGGAATCAAACAGGTTGTTGTCGAACTTGGCCACAGGTACTTTAGCCCACTGAACCACCTCACTGGCCACCTCAGCTGTCACTTTCACACTTAGTCTTCCACCTGAGCCCCCCTGTTGCCCCTTCAGCTCAGGGCCAGAAGAGGTGGCAATGCTTAAAGGGACAGCTCAGTCTTCAGGGAGGAAACTGGAGGGCACAGGCATCTGCATCTGACGTCTCTTGAAGACAGGCACTCAATGCAGTTTCTGTGCACGCATCCTGGAGATACCTGGGCAGTCTCAGAAAAGAGACCTTGAAGGTGGGCCTGTTCATGCTGACCTGTCTGAGCTAGGCTCAACTGTGTTCAGAGTAAGCGCTAGCCTCCTAGCCTTCCTTTAAGCCCTAGAGTCCCTGACCTTGCCCAGTTCCCCTCCCCCTTTTTTAGGTGGCCACGGAGAGGCTGAGCAGATTGGCTCTGTGGGTATAGCCTCTATATATGTATCTTGTATGGAAAGACCCCATCTGGGAGCCCCACTGCTGAGGGCTGGGGATATCACTCACTCTAGAGTACCAGGCCAGGGCAGTGTGTCCCACTTCTCCAGAATCCAAGTAAAATGGCAGGGCTGAGACAGGTGTAGGAGTGGAGGTGGAAGTGGGGCCCAGACGAGAGCCAGTGAGTATATGTACAAGGCAGGAGGCAGGATGCTGTGTGAGGACAGAACCAAGTGCTCGTAGGTCATGGACAGAAACAAGAGACTAGCTCGGAATCCCTTGTGAATTGATTTCTCCTCCAATCAGCTCCACAGGCCACTGAGGCAGGGGCATGAATGTAAAGACTTCTTCCCTGAAGAGTTTGAAATCCAAAGATGAGGGCCTTAACTCTAGTCAGCACTCTGAGGGAAGGGTCTGGGCAGCACAGAGGAATGTAACCACCAGTGTTTGAAGTCTGAAAAGGATTTGGAGAGGGGGAGCTGAATTCATTTGCTTTTGTCTGTCACCAGCTCTGGGGGCACAGCAGAGGAGGGAGCCATCCCATGGGAACAGCCTGAGAATTCCCACTTCCCCTGAGGAGCCCCCCTTCTCAGGCCCTCCAGATGGTGGTGTGGACAAAAGGCAGTAATTAGCATGAGAATCGACCTCCATCTCAGAGGATGAGGTCATCATTCTTGGCCTTGGGTGGGGAGCTGGAGACTGGTCTGAGGAGGTTGATCTAAGCATTAGCCATTCAGTTGTGTGGGAATCTGCATGTGGGGTCTTCCTGTGACCAAGTCTATGCTATCTGTTCTGACTGTGTAGTTTTTGTATGATAATAGTCATAGACAGTGAGCCTGCTGTATCAGGACGTGGCACCTCAGCTGAAACTGACCGCATTCCCCCCCCCTCAAGGACTCTGCTGGAGGCTGAGAATTCCCGGTTGCAAACACCTGCCCGAAGTTCCCAGGCTTCCCGTGGCTTTCACGGTAAGAGGCGGAGCCAGCTGCTCCTGGAAGCTCTACCACCTTTTACTTTGGAAGATCCTTCCCAAGCAGCACCAGTCTAAGTGTAACTGTGTAACCCCAGCTGTGCTGGGTTCCCATCCTCTAGCCAGCGGGGGGTCAGGCAACAGTGTGAGGGCTGCTCCACGGTGAGGTCAGGACATACTTAAAATATTTCTTACTCTGCTTTCCAGACCCCAAGCTGAAGCTGCATTTTCTTGGGACACCAGAGGATCAGCACCTGGGATCTGTGCCCCCTGTCCTCAGTCCAACACCCCTCCCTTCCCCCATGCCCAATACCCTTGAGACGCCAGTGACAGCCTTTCTGAAGACCCAGGAATTCCTTCAGGCCCAAACCCCCACCTTGGCCAGCACACCCATCCCACCCAAGCCTGAGACTCCCTGTCCTACAAAAGCAGAAGTCAGAGCCCAGGATGCCCCTCTTTCCCTGCTCCAAACACAGGGTGGGAGGCAACAGGGTCCAGAGCCTCTCTGGACTGAAGCCACAGTGTCTGTTTCCACCAGTGTGGAGCCTGGGAGCAAGCAGCCCAGCCACTTCCCCAAGGATCTGACCTCCTCAGCCCACCCTGTGCTAGAGACTAAAGATGAAGAATCCAGTGAGTCTAGAGTTTCTAGCATATTCCAGGAAGATGAAGGGCAAATCTGGGAGCTAGTAGAGAAAGAAGCTGCCATAGAGGTAAAAGTAGAGAGTAGCTCGGCACAGGAGACACAAGAAGATGGTCTGGACATGGGAGAAATCCAGGATTCCCAGGGTCCTTTGCAAAAGGAAACCCTAGAGGCTCCAGAAGAGGAGCCACTGATGTCTCTGAAAATCCAGAGCCACGAGACACCAGGGAAGGAGAATTGCAGTTCTCTGAGGTCTATAGACCAGACCCTGGGAATTCTAAAAAGCTCAGAAGAAAAGCAAACACTATTGAAGTCTTTAGAAGAAAAGGATGTAGAGTCAGAGAAAACTCTAGAAAAGGGGCTTCCTGAGCTATCTAAGCCTTTAGGAAAAGAAGACCCAGGAATTGAGGATGATCAAGAATTAATATCTCCTGAAGGTACACTAGAGACAGTTTCATCTATAGGAAAGGAAAATCAAGAAGTAGTGAGATCTTCAGAAGAGAAGTTAGAGCCATCGACAGCTTTTGAAAAGGAAAACCAGCGTCCACTGGGATGTCTAGAAGAAGAGCGGCAGATGGTTGAGAGGCTGATAGAAAAGGAGGGTCAGGAGTCCCTGAGGTCTCTGGAAGAGGAATACCAGAGTATTGTGAAGCCTCTAGAAAGAGAGAATCAGGAATCTCTGAGGTCTCTTTATGAAATCCAGGAGACCATTATACCACCAGGAAGCAAGAACCAGAAGCAACTGAAATCTCTAGAAGTAGAAGAGGAGCAGAAAATTGTGAAACCTCTAGAAGTGGAGCTCCTGAGGTCTGTCAAAGACAATGACCAGATGACTGGGAGCCTGTTACAGAACGAGACACAGGAGTCCCTGGGGTCTCATAAAGATAGAGACCAGGAGACCCAGGATCCACAGAGGTCTCTAGAAGACAATGACCAGATGACTGGGAGCCTGTTACAGAACGAGACTCAGGAATCCCTGGGGTCTCATAAAGATAGAGACCAGGAGACCCAGGATCCACAGAGGTCTCTA
Source organism: Ellobius talpinus (assembly GCA_001685095.1). Taxonomy (NCBI): domain Eukaryota; kingdom Metazoa; phylum Chordata; class Mammalia; order Rodentia; family Cricetidae; genus Ellobius; species Ellobius talpinus. Next base: position 4,567 of record LOJH01043249.1, read on the forward strand.
GAAGACAATGACCACAGGATTGTGAACTATCTAGAAAAAGATCAGGGGTTCCTGGGGTCTTTAGAAGAAGAGCAGATGGTCAAGCAATCTCTAGAAAGGGAGAGCCACAAACCACTGAGTTCTGTTGAAAAAAAGGACTGGGTGACCGAGAACCTGCTAGACACAGAGAGTCAGGACTCGGGGAAGTCTTTTGAAGAGGAGAACCAGCAGATAATTAGATCTCTGGGAAAAGTGACTCCAGAGTCCCTGCGGTCTCTCAAAGAGCAGGACCAAGAGATACAGAGATCTCTTCAACAAGAAACTGGACAGATAGTGAGGGCTGTAGTGGGTGAGCAGCTGGCGGTGAGACAACCAGAGTTAGAGACACCTTTTGGAAGACAGAGTCCAGTGTCACTGGAAGAAAGAGCGGAGACAGTGAAGTCTTCAGAAACAGAGACCATAGAACCACTGAACAGTGCTGAGGCGGGTCTGAAGACAGTGAACTCTGTGCAAGCTCAAGAGCCATTGTGGTCTCCAGAAGTGACTAGAGAGACAGCGAAACCTCTAGAAAATGAAATTCAGGAATCACTGGAATATGTGTATGGGAACCAAGAGACCCTGAGACCCCTTGAAAGGGAGACTCAAGAATTGAGATCTCTGGGCAAGTGGAACCTAGAGACTGTGGACTCTCTAGAAGGGATGGGGGCAGCTGGGAAGCAGCTGGAAGTGGAAGGCTGCCTAGATAGGAATGAGCACCAAGAATCAGCGAGGTCTCTGGCAGAGGTGGGGCAGGAGCTGCCTGGCTCTGGAAATCAACAAAGGTGGGAGGACATGGAGGAAGGAGCAGTGAATCAGGACCCAGTCCTAGGGAGGACAGGAGTGGAAAGTGTGGAAGAGGCAGAGCTGCCCCTGAGTGGGCAAAGTGGGAAGGAAGAAGCTGCCGAGGACAGGGAGCTGTGGCCACAAGTCATGGGGGAGGCCTGTAGCCTGGAGAGCTCTGAGCCCAAGGAGCAGAGGGTCCCCAGTGAGGAAGACAGCAGGAAGGGGAGCACTGAGGCCTTCCAGGACATGGAGGGACCACCAGAGCAGGTGGGGACCTTAGAGGTCCCAGTTGCCCAGGGAATGCCAGAAGTAACAGAGCCCCTGTTGCAAGACGAGGCTATAGCCCAAACAGGTGAACAAGACTCCAAAGAGCTTGCCCTGGGCTCAGAGGCTGCTACCAGAGCTGGACTGGAGCAGGAAGTGATAGGGTTAGGGGAGCCAAAGCATCTGGCCAGGGAGGAGGCCATTCACCCATCCCTGGGGGAGCAAAGTGTGGAGGTAAAGATAGCTCAGGACTTGGAAGGGCCTGAAAGAGAACCAGCAGAGGCAGGTGCTCTGGAGTCAAAGATCTTTGAACTGCCCAAGACTAGCAGGGATGCTCTAGAACCCAAGAGCTTCAAGGAGTCAGAGCCTGCGGTGGGCTGGGGAGTAGAGGAGGCCTCAGTGGAGACCTCAGACCATGAGGGCAGTGCTGTCCCTCAGGCCAGGCTCTCAGAGACAGAGGAAGATGAGGGCGCACAGACGGTACCGGCACTCCCTGGTCCCAAGCTCATGGAACCCTCTTCATGCATCCCAACCCTGGATGATGCCTGTGAGCTGCAGTCCCAGACCGAGGGGATTCAGGAAGCTGGGTGGCAGCTAGAAGGTGGGTCTGAAGCTCTGGGGAAAGTAGGAGATGAGCAAGAATTTGGTCTGGGGGAGACCCCTGAGGGCCTCCAGGATTGGGAGGAGAGCAGAGAAGAAAGTGAGGCAGATGAGTTAGGGGAAACTCTCCCGGACTCTACTCCCCTGGGCCTCTACCTGAGGTCCCCTACCTCCCCAAAGGGGGACCTAGCTAGAGAGAAGAGGCTCTCCCCTCAAGGAGAGGCCAGGAAGGAAGGCTGGGGTCCTCCTGTCCTCAGCAACCCACCCGGGGAGGAGGAACAAGGTCCTGACTCTGACCTGTCATCTGAGGAATTTGAGGACCTGGGGTCTGAGGCCCCTTTTCTTCCAGGGGTTCCCAAGGGGGTGGCAGATCATCTGGGCCAGGTTCCTTCAGTACAGGAGCCTGAATGCTGGGATCAGGGCGGGGAGTCTGACGGCTTTGCTGATGAAGAAGAGAGTGGGGAGGAGGGAGAAGAGCATGAGGAAGAGGTTGAGTCAGGGGCTCAGTGGTGGGGGCCAGGGCCCTCTGGTGGGGGTTTCAAGGTCCAGGATATTACCCAAAGAGGGGACCTCCTGGAACAGGGATCTGTGGGTGTCAGTGGTCCTTGGGATGATGGCTTGAGAGGTACTGAAGCTAACAGCTCTGTCACTGTCCTGGACACTGAGTCTCAGGACAGCGCTGAACCTTCTGGGTCAGAGGGCTCTGAGTCTGTTTCCTTGGAGGGAGAGGACCATTTGGATGCCCCCCAAGAGGTGACTAGCGTGGTCCCAGGGGTTAGAGATACCCAGAACCGCAACTCGGAGTTAGAGCACGTGAATGGGAGGATGGAGAATGGATTATAGCAGTCTGGGGGACAGGGAGTTCTGGATGGGGACCAGGACCAGGGACGCCTCTTACAGGAACAGGAAGTGGGTGCCCTAAAGGCCCCTTTGGTAGTTTCTCCTGTACACCTAGGCCCAAGTCAGTCCCTGGAATTCCCTCTGAGGGGAGTAGATGGAGATTCCTGGTCCTCAGGGGAAGGCTAGAGAATGCTTCTCTGGCTCTGAGGACTTAATGGTGGAGGGGATGTCCTTCCTGATCTGGGCCAGCACCCTTAGCTTTTATAGCTTGACCTGTGGTGTCTTGAGGTGGCTGGCTGAGGGAGATGAGGTCCTGTCAGGGCCTCCTGAAGGCTCAAGCCAGCTGAGCCCCTGTAGTTCTAGGCCACTTTTCTTCTGCATCTCACCTGCTGGAAGAAGCCTGGGCTCAGAGCTTTCGCACGGGGCTGCTCTGGCCAGGTGTTGTTAGTCCTGCCTGTCTACAGTAGTGCCATCCCCACATGGCCAGGCCTGGCCTATGCCCAGAGGAGCTGAGGGTAGCAATTATGACTGACCCTTCACCTCATCTCAGCCTGCTGAGGCCTTGTTCTGCTCTTTCTTGATTAAATAAAGTTGCATCCCTCCCTATACAGTCTGGTGGCTTCCTTCTAGGTTTCAGGGGGTCCTTCTGGTTGAGAAGCAGTGGAATAGAGGGGCTGCCTCTGGGGGAGGCCGGGTCATCCTCTCCACCAACAGCACTGATTACAAGGTCCTCCCCACTGGATGTCCTCCTCACTAACCCCTCAGTGTCTCCAGCATAATTAGCCCCCTGGTTCCCAACAACCTAAACAGTTGTCTAGCCTGTGATGACTGACTGGGTTGGAGTTGGAGAGGGAGGAGAGAGGCCTGGTCTGCTCTAGTCTGGCTGTGCAGCCTCAGGTCAACAGTTTCTCTGAACTCCAGACCCGGCCACACATGAGGGGAAGCTGAATTGCCCTATGCCCTGGGTGGTCTCCTGAGGCTGGGAGAATAGGAGAGAGGCCAGGGGAAGCCTCTGCAGTCCTCAATGGAGCTCTCCTGGCATTTTCCTCATGTGCTGCAGCAGGAGACCAAGAGGAAAGGCTAGCAGGCCCAGGGGAACGTGAGGGAGCTGTCAGGTGAGAGCACGGAGAGCACACTATGCAATGTCAGGAGTGGCACAGAACCAGGTTCTGCTAGTAGGCTTCTTTCTCAACATCTGTGCAGGGCAGGATGTACCCACAGGCCTCAAAGGTGGGATACCCAGATAGAAAATACCTGTCAGTCACACTCTGCAGGGAGGAAGACCAGTGCCCAGATGTTCATTTAGATGCCATGATGGAGATGGTACTGGCTGCCCACACTGATGCCATCACAAGCCCAGAGCAGGCTCCTTCTCTCCTTGGGAGGGTAGACAAAGGCTGTGCTAGCCAACTGGCACTATGGGCTCCTCTGTGGGCTACTCTTCCTCCAAACCGCTCTGGTTCCAGCCCATTTCATCCACACCCTTGCCCTGGGGGTCCAGGATCCCGATTCTCCTATACCACTCTCCTGGCAGCCCAAGCATCCGCTTTCTCCTTTGTACACTAATAACAAGGTTCTCCTGTCTGGTTTGCCAGCTGATGGGCAGAGACCAGCATGTTGGCATCAGGCAGGCAAAACCTGCCCCTCTAATTGGACAAGACATCCTGTGCTTCCTCTTTCCAGGCCTTTGGGTACCACTGCTTGGATGAACACCAAGGACAGAACTAAGTCAACTAGCCCTGCCCTGTACCAGATCCCCGTCCTGTACCCTCACAAGCTTATTGTCCTCTACAGTTATCCCAGCTGGGCACTGATGCTAGGAACTCCACACAGGGGTCAAGATGAAGTGAGGACTTCCCTAAGGGGTATACATACAGGAGGCACAGTCTGTATGGAAATGGTTCTATGTCCAAACAGCAAGAGAGGCAAGAGCTAGACAATGACAGGGACACCCCTGGTTGTGATTATCAGTGTGGTTGTCATTTTTACCGAACATCTACACAGTGCGGGCTCTGAGAACACAAGCTCTTTGTACAGGAAGCTTTAGCAGCTCTTGAGCAAAGGCTGCCAAGTGGAAATTGTGTCTGAAGACAGACACATGCTGGGTAGGGGCATAGGGCAGAGCAGGCCACCCTGAGTGGCCAGTGCTGGGGAGAATACTGGGGGTGAGGGTGGGGAAGACAGTAGTGCCTAGGATAGAAGAGGTCTGGAACAGTGGAAGACAAAAACAGGCAGTGGTGGGAAGAGGGAGGGGGGAGAAGGCCTTGGGGAGATTACAGGAAGTCCTGACAGTGGGCAAAGCCCTCACCAAGAAGCCAGGAAGCATGGGCTCTTCCTGAGACATGGATCTTCCTGAGACATGGCACCTGTGCACAGGTTTCACCACCAGGACTTCTGTTTCCTGAGAACAGGCTGAGCAGGAACAGGCCAGAGCCTGCCAGTGGTGCAGGTGCAGGCCAAGGTGCAGGAGAGGACAGTAAGACTTGGGGGCACAAAGTGAAGTCTCAGGAGCTGTATGGGAGATGAGGAGCACAGGGCAGCATGGCCCAGGGCTGCACGCAAACAGTGGACGGGTGATGTCATTTTGCCTTGGGACAGGGCAGAGGGTATGCTTGGGACTCAGGAGAGAGGACCAAGTAGGGACAAGGGTTGGAATCTCAGCAGAGCATATATAGAGTGAGGAGAGGCCCACAGAGACCCTGAAACTCCCAGAGGAAGAGGGGGCCCTGCAGAAGGCTGACACAAACAGGGCAAGGGATTACAGTGCTTCAGGGAACTGGTTGGTGCCGGAAGTCTCTGAGTACAGAGTAAATGAGTGATAGCAGGACACACTTCTAAGGGTGGAGTCCCCACAGAAGGGAATGAGGAGGGGGCAAGAGAAGAAACATTCCCCAACATACACACAGCATGAGACAGTGGGTGGTTATTCTGGGGCCTCTTCTGGTAAATATAGCCTCTGAGCTAGCCGGAGACAGGCTTGGTGGGGGGGGGGATGTCGGGCGGAGGTGGCTTCCTCAGTTTGTTTGGGGCACTTCCTTATAAGGCAGTGCAGGCTGAGGCGCCTCCAAGGGTGAGGTCAGGGGCAGAGGCTCCCTCCAGTCCAGCCTGATGCTGTCCCTGTAGCTGCCAGAGTCTCAAAGGAAATCAAAGTCTAGGCTTTGTGTGACAGCCAAAGGCGCTCTGAGTGCCTTCCTCCTGGGAGCACCCAGTCTGCGTGGGGCTCTCAGAAGGTGACCTCGAGCCTCTGGACCCCCAGAGCCTGGGCTTTCCCTCTGTAAGGTACTGGGTGAACCGAATCCTTCCTCCAAATAGTACTGACGTGAATGACATTACCCTAGACCTCAAGTGCTCAGCCCTGGGTCGAAGAATCAGCATTCATTCATTGTCTGAAAGAAAATCCCCCCTCCATTCCTCTGCCGCCCACAGTCCACACCCAGCGTCGCCCTGGGACACCAGCTGCTGTCAGTCATGCCATCCTCTCTGGTGGGGGGTGTGTGTGAAGGAGTGTGATTTCATTTTGTCTGGAATGTGCGGTCTCTACTTCTCCAGGGAGGGGTGCCCACCAGCCCAGAAAACCCAATTAGACTCTGACTTAGGGACAGACTCCCTAGTTCCTATTGCACCCAGCTCACCTCTCAGGAGAGGAAGGGCATGCAACAGAGTCTTCCTGGGAGAAGGAGGAAGAGCAGTTTCTCCCTGGTATAGCAGTGGAGAAAGGTTGCCAGCAGCTGTCCCTGAGCATCGCAAGAGAGCATGGAGCTGCAGCAGAACCATGGACACAGCCTGTCTCAGGAGCAGAGGGGCCACACAGTGAGGACCCCATCAGTCTGCCTTGGTAGGCAAAAGCAAAGGTCTTTCCTCTTCTAGGGTCCCTGCTTCCTTCACGTTGAACCCCTGCATCCCACTTCTAACTCAATAATCCAGCACCTGCCAGCATCTAAGAGGTTGCAGGTCCACCTCTTGTCTCAACCCTCTCTAGAACTGCTGCCCAGTGCTCCAATGTCAATGTCCATCTTGGAACTTAACTGCCATTCTGCATGCCCGGCCTCAAAATGATGGGTCCCAGGTGTCTGAATGCCAGGTCCTGGCATCCTCTTCTTGAGTTTTCTCCTTCGGCCATAATGCACTCCCTTCCCCAGTTCCATCCTCCCTCCCCACCCTTAGGACTCAGCTGTGGTTCCATAAATAACTGAGGCAGGTGCCAGGAGGCCTCTGTCAAGGAACCCCCACCCTGCAGTTGTGGGCTCAGCTGCTCACTATCTGTTGGCCCTGGGCCCCAGGAAGGGTGCCTCCTCCTGGGTTCTCTGGGGCCCTTTGTTCCCATTAGTGGAGGCCTCAGTCACCACTCTTCTCCCTCCTCCCAGCCAGAGAACTTGGACTCACTGCACCTGGGAAACTGAGGTACAGAGTGATACATCTTGTCCATGATGTCTCCAGAGGCCACTTGGAGTCAGCAGAACATGGGCCAGGGAGCTTTGTGTGCCTCACACTGAGCATCAAATATGAGTAGTATTTAATTCCAGCCTTAAGTGGTCAACAGTCTTCTTCCTGTTAACAATTAACCTAAACACCAAGACAAAGCCATGTGGGTCCCCACAGGCTCGGGGTCCACCCACTTAGCCTGTCACCTGAGCCATTGGCTTAGTGGGACAGCGTCCTCATATCTACCTGCTTCTCTTTCCCAGTCTTTCCTTGAGCTCTGTCCCTGAACTTATCAGTTACTCAGCCCAGGAAGAAGCTGGTTATTTTGCAGCAAGTCAAATAGAAGCCAGACCTCAAGAAAGGCCCTCATCTGGGGCAGGGAAAGCTGCTTGCATCATGCCCTGAGAGGGGGCAGGCACTGTAGGCCAGGATCTGACTGCAGTGCCTGAAAAAGCTCTCTGACAGACAGACTGGGCATTTTTAGAGTCTTCGGGAACTGCTAAGTCACTGTGGACAACAGGACAATGGGACCCTTTCTCTCCCTATGCAGGAGAGACGCCCACAGACAGGGTCTCAGAGCTGTGACAAAGGCCCCCAGTGAGGTTGAGGCAGAGCTGTAGGAGCCAGGGTGTGGTGAGCAACTGGGAGTGGGGATGTGAGAGAGCATCCAAAGGCTGCAGGAACCTGGCAGAAGGCCCTGGGCAATGCTCAAGCCTCTACCTGTGGTCCAGGGTGAAATTCTGTTCCAATACTTCCTAAATCCCAGGACAAGACACCTCACTGGGAACTGCACTCTACTCATGTGAAGGAGGCTGAGAGCTGGGCCTTGCGGTCAGGGTCCTGATAGTGTGACAGAGATGACAGGCTGTGTGACCCTACTCCATTTCTCCAAAGAGGTGTGCAGCGCTCTGTACAGTACCTCTTTCTGAGGCACAGGCTAAGTACCTTCTGTGCAGGGCACTGCTGAGTCACTCCAGGACAGCCCCCCCTTCCCCAGGAAGCCCAGCTTAGCCAGGACTAAGCTTCCTGTTTGCTGCTTTGCCAGGGAAGCCCAGCAGGTGGTGGAGGATTCTTATTCTAGCCCTCTATCTGCTTCTGGAACTCTCCTCATCCACAGAGCAGAGAAGATGGTAGAACCGTGCCATGGGAGACTTGATGAGAACCTTGTGGAGAGGGTTAGAAAGCCCAGGGTGCCACAAACCACCATAGTATCTAGACTTTGCCTCAGTGAGTTCTGAACTCAAAGGACAGACACTGCTTTCTCTCCAGCCTTCTCCTTTTCAGGATCTCCTCAAAGTTTACCTGGGTCTTCATCCTCACAGTTCCAGCTAAATTCCCTGACAGCCTCCATCATGCACTGCAAGGGCAACCACGGGCCATACAGAATAAAGCATGGTCTACTCTGGCCCCAGCCTCTTCTTTTCCCTGTAGTGCCTTGACCAGTTTGTACTCTAGGGCCATTCTGGCTTGGCTGTGTGGGCAGGCAGATGAGCCCAGACCTGGAGGAAGGAAGGCGGTGGTGAAGGTGGTGAAGTCCGAGAGAAATAGGTGCTTTCTTAGAGACGGACGGACCAGGAGAGCCCCAGGTCCTCAGCACCGTCTTCCTAAGGCCCTATCTGGGACTCCCAGCATTCTGAGTATGTCTCCTTCCTTGCCTCTTGCTTTTCACCAGGTCGGCTGGCTTTTAGAAAAGAACCAAGAATCGCCAGGTAGGCTAATGGGTTAAGGACTGTGTCCACATGCACTCAGTGCTGAGTGAGTCAGGTGTGAGGATCTGCAGCCACAATCTGTCTTGTCAGAACGGGCACTCCAGCCAAAGCAAGGCTGCACTGAGGAGTCCATGGAGCTCTGACTGGTGCAGGCACCGTTAATCCACTTCCTAGCTTGCAGTGACCTCATCACTTCAGCCTCCGTTGACTCAACCCGGGCCAGCCCAGTCTGCCCGGCCGGAAATCCTGCTCTCCCCTCACCTAACTGTCCCGCATTTCTAATAGTCTCCGCAAGTAGGAAAGGCTGCGACGCCCCCTGGTGGCCTCTTGGCTTCTCTCTCTCATCCCGGGCCACCGCGCAATCTAGTCACATACCTGTATCCGCTGCGCCCTCTACTGGTCACAGCCTGTGAGACTCTGATCCTGCTCCTCCTTTCCTGTTTGTTGCCCAACCTTCAGCACTGCAGCTTTTGGAGGCACTCCTGGAAGCTCAAAATGAAGCCACCAGTAGGTCCCCTTCCTCAAACCGGACTCTTTTTTTCTCTCATTTTTAAAATTGTTTTTATTGAGCTATATATTTTTCTCCACTCCACTCCCCTTCTACCCTCTCCCATGGTTCCCCATGTTCCCAGTTTACCCAGGAGATCTTGTCTTTTTCTACTTTCCATGTACAATAGATCCATGTAAGTCTCTCTTAGGGTCCTCTTTGTTGTCTAGGTTCCCTAGGATTGTGAAATGTAGGCTGTTTGTTCTTTGCTTTATGGCTAAAAGCCATTTATGAGTGAGTATATATGACATTTGTCTGGGTCTGAGTTACCTCACTCAATATG